>JAJOOR010047373.1:0-10244 GCA_036250505.1 Solanum acaule
GTTAATTAATACAAAAACCCCCCCTTATGATATTTTACACTTGTGTCAGACTTTAATTTATCATGTTTTTCTTCGTAAATTATTTTAGCTATAATTGACTTGAACATATTTATACTTTTTTTATTGATTCTTGAGTAAGAACCACTCCCTTGGGACTCGACCCCAACTCACTAGTTGAGTGATATTACTACTCACGATCGTTGGCACTTGAACTGCAAGTAGTGTCCTGATACATGAAATCAAACTCTCTTGGAACTCAAGTCTGGATCCCAAATTTCTCAAATATGGATCTAATTTATAGTTGCCCGCATTTTGGCCTGAATGTCCACTCGGTAGTATAAGTCACGCCTCGCTGAGTGGTTCGGCGATCCATTGTTTGCTCTTTTCCATCACCATTTTGCAATGGTCCTCAGCATCTCAGGTCCTGTAACTTTTGGCTATCAAAATTGCCATCGTAGAGTCGATCGGCGATTCATCGACTAACTATTTTTGTTGCCAACTTGGTTCTTCCCTAGGGTTGGAGTGCAGGAACTTTGGGCTAGCCAAAAAGCCACTCGGCGGTGCGCTAAGTGGTCTTGGCGATCACTAGGATCACTTTTTCTTCACTTCTTTACTTTTTTAGTTCCTTTTCGTCTAGTCATGTCCTTGCCTTGCTCCTTAGCCTTATTAGCTGCAAATCAACACTTTAACATCAGTTTAGAGTATAAATTAGGCATTTGAGGACACTTATGCTATCAAAACAAATCCCAAATTAGTCGGAATCTTAGACTCATCAACACCCCTAACTTAAACTTTTGTTTGTCCTCAAGTATAACTCAAGATTAATCAGTTCAACAAGGATGTCTACAAACAATGTTGCATAAGACTCAACATAATTGCACACAACAAGGTTCATATTGCTCATACAATGATAAATTGTGCACTCAAATTTTCAAATTGTGACTTACCATCATCAAGTGTACTCAAGATCACAATGCTTGCTTCAAATGCAAGTTCAAGCTCAACAAATGTATTCAAATTCCCTTACAACAAATATGATTCCATATTCACACAAAATTTCTCACCAATTTACAGTCCCGTAATCACATACTACTCTCAAACTTACAAAGATGAACACATACATGACTCCACCCATAGGCTTGCCCTTATTTTCCGATCAACATTCGTTTCAGCCCACTCAACATCAAAAAGGTCTTTTTAAGGCTTATAATGAGGCTGAATGCAAAGGTATGACAATTTAGGCTTAGTGGCTTCTACCTTCATGAAGTATGGCTTGAAAATTATTTTCTCCTTTTTTTCCTCATTCAAACATGACCATAATCCACCCCATTAATCAACTGGACATGAATTCCCGGATACCCCATTACTTTTTCTATTTTTACTACTTTATTTCACAACTTTTTCTCTTTTTCTGTCTTTTCTTTTCCTTCTTTTTTCATTTCTTTTTCTCTTGTCTCTTTTTTTTTATATGGAGGGGTTCCATTATTTTTATTTTTTTATTTTTTTTAAACAATCCAACAAGGGGAATATTTCTCACTTCTTGATTCACCTTCTTTTTTACCAAACCCCCAACTTTGGCTTTTGGCCAAAGTTTGCTATTCAATCAAACCATTCTTCATGAAAGTTATGGATGAAGGGTTAATAAGAGGTCACAATTGTTGAAGTTTTTTCAAAGAAAAGGCAGACTCAAAAGATGCCAAGCAAGGTTCACATCTCACAAGGTTGGCCACAAAAAGGTATGTTGTCAAATAGGCTCACTCTTCAATTATTATTATTTTGCCTAAGATCATGTTTATCGCTTGCCTAACTCAATCAATCAGACAATTATAGGTGTCATCATGTACAATGTTCAAAGAGACCTCACCACACAAGGCATTGATACAATTATCAAACAAGACTCCACACTTTCTAGCTAGCCTGCAATGTTCATCACAAGAGACTCATTCGACAACTGACTAGTCACAACGAGATGCTACAAGTTCACGTATTGAGAATGTAACTTCGTTTGCCTCATCGTAGCCACACATTCATTTAGTTTGATTAGGAGCACTATTCAAGTCATCCGTATTGACCACAACCGACACTCAAATTTGCACAAAACAACCACAGTCACACACAAAAGAGGTGGAAAAATTTTAAAATTTGGTTCAAAACCATTTTCTATCAAAACAATGGGCCACAATCTGAGAACATCCTCAATATCACAACCAAGATATATAAATCAACCCATAAGCTCAATATTTACGAAAACAACATCAAAACCAAACCATTATTCACAAAACACTCACAGGAGGTAGGTATGGAAATACCTCACCCCACCCAAAAAAATATGCAATTGTCCTCAAATGCATCTAAAAATAAACATAGTTTGAAAAGTAACATAGAAGAGGCAAATAGAATCATCCTACCAGGCTAGGATTGGGCTAAAGTGTGCATATCGACAGCTCCTTTTGTCTGGGGATCAGTGCCCGATATCACATCATTTTTGGCTCCACTGGAGCCCACTTTGGAAGTGTCCTGAAGTGATGACTGTCGTGTAGCCTCGAACATAACACCCTCCAGGTCTATCAAATCATCATAGACAACCTCCTCTCGATCACCAAGCCGTTCCTCATCAGTCTCAGCCTTAGACTCATTATCAACATCATAAGCTCTAACCTCATCTCCGGTCATAGTAGCCAGTGAAACATCCGAATAGGCTGGAATATTTGCAGTATGCTCATCTAGAATCTCCACCGTCCCAAATAGTGAGGTAAAATCAGTGGACTTCAGCTGGTCCATATCCTTTCTCAACCCAATAATATCAGCCTTCAAGGTTGTCACCTCATAAGAAGCACGATGTCCTCTCTCACATACCTCTACTCTCACCGTAAGGGCATCAATCGAAGTGCTGAGAGGTGACAATACAACAACAATGGCTCTCTAGATAATCCTAGGAATCACAACCTCTAACCGGGAGGCAAGCGTATCAACAGAATGGGCCAAATGCCCCATCTTGAACAGCATCACCTAGGTGATCGAAGGTCAGGATGTAGAAGTAGCAGTAACAACAAATAAAGGGGGAAGGGAAGTAGCAGAAGTGTCCGGAGTGCTGAAATGAGCAAAGCTGGATGTATATGAAGGCCTAGTGGCTGGAGTGGGCATTAATACCTCTACAGGTAATGTGTGAATATCGACCTCCGTGAATGAATCTATCGGAATTGCTCTCCTCCTATCAACCTCATCCTTCTGGTACTCGGTCTCAATGCGCCAGATGTTAGTAGATGAGGTAGGTGTCACCTCCACATCCATCTTCTCATCTCGAGTAACACGGGCACATCTGCACGGTTTGGTTATCAATGCCGGAAATAAGAGCGAAGTCTGCCTCTTCTTGGCCCTCATGGTTATCTCCTGCTCAATCAATAGCCCCAAATTCAGCTTCTGGCGAGAAATGATAGAGCCTAAACATATTGTCTTTGGGTGACTGAGAATGGATTCATTTTGGGATGGCATAGTCGTGTTGTTAATGAACCCGAAGCAGTACCGAGCTACCACATTGAGATATTTCATTTCTATTGGCACACCTGCCTCTATCCACCTTGGGGTGGCATCAGATAATATGGGTGCCAACCAACCTTCAGGTCCTCCAACGTCTTCCTCTGGATCAAATCAATGTATTGGTGCATGAAATCATAAGTGCACCCCAAAACAACATTGATGTCATAACTATCGCACTTCACTTTCTTGTATCGGACTGTTACAGTGTCAACTGGCTTGAACAGGCCGGCCTTGTTCTTCTCCTTAAAGACTAGCTCACTATAGACATAATAGAATTCCCGAACCCAATTTGGAATGTAGGGGCCCTGGGGGTTTAGTGAAAATATCAAACTTATGGAACTTGAGGGTGCTCCATAACTCTTGTTGCCTGTCCACCACACCATCTGTGGACAATATCTTCTCTTCTAAGATGGTCCTCAATCCCTCCGCCTTTAATCTGTTGAGAGACCAGGGTGGAGGACCCTGTACTATTGGTACTAGGAAAAACGTCTGTTCTGGAGCTACCCCTGGAGGGTGAGGAGTATTCTGATGTACTGGGATCCTAGATGGATCATGCATCACCTTGGAGCGAATATCTGCTCTCCGGGCATGCAGTAGCTGGTCATCTTTAGGGTCAGAGATGGAAGCCTAAGAATCCTAAGAATTCTCCTCACTGTTTGATGTGATAAGGTGAGTATCGTAGACCCCCTCACTATCGGAGTTGTACTCTATGTCTCAACCACGGGCACCTTGCCCTTACCTTTGCCTTTTCCTCCCTTGGTAGGGAGTTTGGTTACCTTTGCTCTAGATGCAGCTGCACCCTCATCAATAACCACTCCACGTGTCCACTTACAGGGCGACATGTCTCTTCCGGACACTTTGGATCTAGCCATTTCTGCAAACAAAGTAGAGAAACGTTAGAAAATTTTCAAAAAAGTGCATAAATCATGCTGCAGAAAGACTCGCTGAACTGTTCGGCTAGTCGCTGAGTCACTTTGGCGAGCCAAGTCAGCCTCACCGAAAGTTCCAACAAAAATATTTCAAGAACTCAAAGCTGGTCGGCGATGTCCAAAGCCTTTCGGCGGATCACCGACACCAATCGGCGGACTAGAAGTAGTCCGCTAAAAGTTACAGTGTATTTTAAGGAATTAGGGGCGCAGAAGGGAGATCAAGAAGGACAATCGGTGAGTCACCGAGTGAACTTGGAGAGGTCATGCGTATCGACGAAAGTTACAGACTCAAACTCACCAATTTAAGGCAATTAAGGGGGTGTTTGGTGAGCCGCCGAACCACTTGGCGATCTTGACTCAGCTCGCCATATAGCCCAACGTGCTAGTTTTCAACCCCATACTTCAAAGTTTAACCCTCAACCCACAAAAATAAAATTTAAAATGAACACTGTGAAATTAAGGTTAGATCCATACTACCCATGCCTTCTAGGTACTTAGACTTCCCCCGATTTGGCCAAAATTTTCCATTTGACGTGTTTTGCCGTTTAGAATGATGTCAACCACTCCATCATTGGGCAAAATCTGACATTTAGCACAATCCAGGGTTACTCAGACTTCACCCCGCTAGACCCAACACAATTTCATCGCAACCCAAAAATTTAAACATAATTTTAAGAAGCAAAAGCACTGGAATCAATCATATACGAGCAATTAGGCATGACTTCAATTCATTACGGGCAATCCAATAGGTAAACAAGGATAAAATCATACTACCCAACAACAATAAACAAAAATTTACCGATTCCATTCGAGTTCAACCATATATTGAGTTTAGGGTTCGGAAAACCAATCTTTATGCCAAACTATGATTGAAAAGTTAGGCGGCAAAGAGTCCAAAAATAATCCGAGCAAAGATATCAAGTAGCACGAGAATCAAACACAAATAAACTAATCTAGTATTGGTTGAGGAAGTACAGAAGTTGAAAAGTAGAAAAATGAAAGGATTTTTGAAATTTTAAACCATTTGGCCTTTAAAACCTTTCAGTTGCGCTCCATTCGGTAATATAAGTCGTGCCCGCCGAACCACTCGGTGGTCCGCTGAGTGGTACTTTAGTCCGTCGAGTTTTATAGGACCTTCAATCATTTGGGTGGTTCCAACGGCGGTCCAAGTCGGGCTCGCCAACATGTTCGGGCTGTCACCGATTGGACTCTTAGTTCGCCAAATTACCCGATTTCCAACACTTCTCACTTCTCAACCTACAAAATCAACACCCGTTAATCAAAATAAAAATTTAAAACATCAAAGACTAGGGTTGCCTCCCAAGAAGTGTTGTATTTAACATCGTGGTAAGACAGACATACCAATTTAAGTTTCATTTTTGGGGTTTGCCATTGTATTAATAGGCAACCCTCCTTTTGGTCTTGCATTTAGATGGGTCGAGATTTGACCCATTTATGTTTCCAACTGCTTGATAGAGACTGAGTAAGAAGTCACCGTCTGATTGAGAGTTGAGACGTCCTCTTTCATCTATTACAACACTTTGTCTAAACCTTTGACCTTGTTGAGAATGCGTGAGAGCATGTCTTCCGTTCGGACATTCTTTGAGTCAGCCCTTGGTTCCTTAGGCTTTTGACGCTTATGTGATGGGATGCACCTATCCTTGTCACCCTCTGTTTCTTTCCAAGTGGGCTTACGATCACACCTTTCTCTTTCACGATCTCTCCATCCATTATCTATGTTCCAACCTAGATTTCCACTCGGCCTTTGATAATTTTTACGAAAACCTCCTCCTTGATTTCAAGGAAGTTCACTTCCCCGTTGTACAACACTTCAAATTGTGCTTCCTCGGGATTTGATCCACCAACACCTACAACATTTACACTTTTTGCACCACTACCCATCACACTTTTTGCCAAGATATCCAGTTGGGTCATCATTTTGGGCATGTTTTGGTCTCTCTTGATCCTTTCCGATCTGCTCTTTTGTCATCCTAAAAGTGAGACGAGGCACTTGGCCCTCACGAGTGTACCATGCTCTATTGATTTTGGTCATATGATTTATGAGTTGAGATGCAACATCCCAAGGCTATTGCATTATACCACCGGGAACAAGCTGATTAACATCTCCTTTGTTTACTAAGTCAAGACTTCTATAAAAGCATTGCAAAAAGACATCATGTGGCAGACCATGAGTTGGGAACTGATGTAATAGCTTCTGAAACCTCAGCCACGTCTCGTGGATTAGTTCGTCTTCCAAGAGTTTCTACCATTGAATGCTTTCCCTTATGGTCATCATCCTTGATGGGGGGAAAGTACCTCACATAGAAATCAGCAGTCAACTCATCCCAAGTGGTAATGGAGTTTCTCAGAAGATCAGCCAACCACTTTGTGGCTTCTCCCATCAAAGAGAATGGAAATAATCGAAGACAGACTGATTCTTGAGAAATGTTTTTGAACTATAAAGGTCCACAAATGTCATCGAAATGCCTAACATACTCATGGGGATCCTCATGAGCGATCCTTCCAAACAATCCTTTTAATTGTAGGAGCTAAAGCATTGTGCTAGTGATGTGGAAAATATCATTCCCTTCAGCAAGAGGTAGACGTATAGCTCCAACACCACCCTATTGGATAGGGTCGTTAACATCATTCAAATTACCTATATCATCTTGGTGGCCCACGTAACTTCCAATGCTCCCATTTACGCTCATTTCCTCATCTATTCAACACAACCAACACAAACACAAACAACGTAAGTCGATTCAACTATTACACAGAAAAAACACAATTCAAACTTCAATAATAGAATTTCGAACAACAACACTCCTAGATAGTGACGCTATTTTGATTAACCTTTCAAGTACACCTCATCTGATTCTAGGTGCAAACAATCATAATTCAGTATAAAACCTAACAATGAGTTAGGGTCAAACCCACAGGGAGCGGTACGTGTCTAAAATTAAGTTAGGAAGTATAAAGTGGTATAATCGGTTATAGGAATAGAATTTATCAAAAACATGCAATTAAATCTAAGGGGTGACAACGAATGTCAGATGGGGGAGTTTGGATTGTTAACTTTCAGCTACAACACAGACAAAACAGAGGAAATATCAATAATGGGGAGGAATTCTCATGATGATATCGATTATAGGCAAATTTCACTCTATGGGTAATTGAATTTACTAACAATCAGCTAAATATCAATGGGTAGGCTAGACTACAAGGGTAATAATTTTCTCCTGAGCAACTACCATGAATCAAGTGATTTCTTTCGAACATCAGCAAGCTAAGAAAATAAGAATAACCCAAACCTTAATTAATCCACTATCTCGAGCTAGATGGATAGAATTAGATTCAAGATTTACTCTTTCGAGCTAAACCCATATCAACCCAATAACTACAATCATTAATCACGTGCTTTGGTTCTAAAACTTCTTTCTCAAGCAAGCCCAGATATCTATACTAGAATTGCATTAGCACCTATAATTCATAGATTATAACACAATTAACAATTAAACACATTTCAATTAAGCATTAAAATCAGTAATTAGCAATACCCATAAGCTAATTCATCCCATAATCACATGATCGCACCCCAAGAATTGGGGTTTTAGCTAAACATCATAAAGAGGCAAAAACCATTACCAACTCGATTAGCCATCAACTGGATATAGTCTTCAAACTTTTACAATATTCTAAAATTGTCAAATTCCAAAAACCCAATGGCAATCCTTGAGATTACAATGTAAACTAGAAAAAATTCAAAGAAAAGTCTAAAAATAAGCATTGGAATCAGAACTCTCTTAGAACTCAAGTCTAGATCCCAAATATGTCAAGTCTAGATCTAATTTATAGTTGCCTGCATTTTGGCCTGAAAGTCCACTCGGCAGTATACGTCACCCCTCACCGAGTGGTTTGACGATCTGTCGTTTGCTCTTTTCCATTGCCATTTTGAAATGGTCCTCAGCAACTCAGGCCCTGTAACTTTAGGCAATCTAAGTTGCCATCGCGGACTTGATTAGCGATTTGTTGACTGCCCATTTCTATCGCCAACTTGGTTTTTCCCCAAGGATGGAATGATGGAACTTTGGGCGAGCTAAACAGTCACTCGATGGTACGCCATGTTGTCTTGGCGATCACCAGGATCGCTTTTTCTTCACTTCTTCAGCTTTTTTTTAGTTCATTTTTGTCCGGTCATGTCCTTGCCTTACTCATTTTCCTTATTAGCTGCATATCAACAATTTAACATCAGTTTAGAGCATAAATTAGGCATTTGTGGACACTTATGCTATCAAAATAAAGCCCAAATGTGTCAAAATCTCAGACTCATCACATATAATTGACCATTTTCCACCATTTCCATCCTCTTTCATCTCCATCCAAACAATTACAGACTTTCCCCATATTCCCAAACCAAACAAACGCATAACTGCTAAAGGAACGATCGAATGAGTATATTTGGTTAACTCAATTTCAAAGTCAAATTAAGTTACGACACTCTCACAATATCCTAAATCTCATCAAGGTATGTTTCCTATTGATACACCCAAATTACACCTCCCTAAAGAAGTATAAGCGGTCATTGACAAATAAGGAACCTAACTTAGGTTAGGATCGATCCCACGAGGAATATGGTTTAGACTTAGGATAATTCACAGTTAATTGTACTTTTTTCAGATTTATATCCGTAAAAAGAGGGGATTTGTAAACAAAGTAATGATTGATTGATTTGTAGTAACAAGTAAACAAGATTTGCCATTTGAAATATCAATATGAGATGAAAACTAGGGCACAGGTGTTCCCTACAAGTTCTTAACGGAGTAATCCTAATAATAGTAACTCTTTCCTAGTGTTAGCATGAAAGGTTGGTAAGTTAGGTATCTCATAAGCGATTGATCGTCCTAGTAGGGGATTTCACCACGCAACTCGGTCGGTCTACGGGTGAGTGCTTGATTAATGTTTCAAGGACACCTCATCCGATTCTAGGTGCAAACGATCATTATTCAGTATAAAACCCAATGAAAAGTTGAGGTCGAACCCACAAGGAGCGGTACGTGTTTAAATTCAGTTATGAAGTGCAAATGTAATCTTGTAATGACCAGAGAGCACCCCCTAGCCGTTACATGCGTATTCGACCTCTCAGAGGTCTTATACAAGCCTTAGCATTCATTCATCGCATAGATCATAAAAATCACTAAGAATTTAAAACTTTTATTCAATAAAACCGTAAGACTTCAAGAGTCATCAATGTTTGAAAACATCAATACGCAAGCGGAACTACTAAGTCTCTTTAGCCAAACTTAGACAAGAACTTAAAATGTACTAAGGGACACGGCCCTTTACGAATGAAATGAAACTTAAGTGTCTATTACAATGACTAGGAAACTTCTAAACATAGTCCTCGAATCTTGAGGACATACCAAAGACTTGGAAGAGTGAAGCAATCCAAGAAAATCCAAAGCACAATCTCCTCCTAGTTACCACAACCTACACTTGTAGTAAAATAGAAGAAAGGGGTTAGTACAACACACATACTAAGTATGAGGACATGCAAAACATGCTAAAAAGGACATTTGTTTGGAAGTTATGCTTTCATGCAATTTTGATAAAAATCTCATGAACATCAACATAATAGGCACCTTACAAGTCACAGCCAACAATACAAAGTCATATGCTTCACAATACATCATAAACATACATAACCCATTTACCTTTACCTTCTTGCCTTGGACCTCCACCTTAAGTAACCCTTAAGCAATACCTTTGTGCAATGTATGG
>JAJOOR010047374.1:0-13043 GCA_036250505.1 Solanum acaule
GGCTTCACTTGGAAATTTTGGATTTTGATACGGTTGCTCTAAAATTTGGGTTAGACCCATTTCCCACTCAATTTGACCCCCTAAACAAGAATATGAAGTCGGATTTTCAAAAAACGAAACGGATTTTTTTAGTTGAAAAAAAATATATGGGTTAGTACAAAATTGCACTTTGTATAGAAGCCATGCATAAAAATCCTTAAAACACACAAAAAGGGACAATTTAGTTGAAACCATGCATTTTATCAACTTTAAGAGTCATCATGCACATTTGTGTAAATACATAAGCCAAACCATTTCATAAGCAACCCTAAGCTATCCTTGTGTAATGCATAGAAAAGATCCCATAATCCTATCTAATGCTCAGTACCACTTTTAGGCCACCATAATCATGCATATCATACCTTGACCTCATCCATAGCCAATACTCATAGACAAGGAAACGTTCATGTTCATTAACTTGTAACAAGTAAAGTCACTCTTAGCAACAATCCATATCATACATGCATAAATTCATATATCTTCATAGCATAAGGAAACCACACCATAACCCCTTTCAAAGCCTACTTGTGCAATGTATAAGTGAAGTCCCATACCCCCACTCACACTAAGTGTAGCTCATTGAGAAGTCATAAGTATAGTTCATGTTTATGTTCATGTCATAGTTCATATTCTTGTCATGTAAAGAAATAGCCTTAACCGACATAGACCATGTGAGCTACATGGAATCCGATGTACTGCCCCACACTGAAAAAAGGTGTCCTACTTGCCTAATATAGAACTCATGTTTGATAGCTTAGGTGGATCCAGTATCTAAAGACCTATGTGGGCACATAGTTACGGGCTAAGGAGATTGCTACTAGAAACCCGAACTAGCTAAGGTAAAAGGTTTCCATCTCATGAGATAACTGTTTTGGGAACCCGGACTGATTGGCGTAAAAGGAACCCATTGGGAAGCTGGACTAACTGGCGTAAAAGCTTCCATCTCATATTCATATCCACTCGGTGCTAAGCATAATTCCCTTTAATATTCATGTTAAGTCTTAACTTAGGTTCATGTTCATGAAAAGATACCCTAACACTCAAACCAACATGGTCTCATGATAGCTCATAGATTCAATAGGTGAGAATAACCTTTCAACCTTTAGAATCATTAATACGTGAGTAAACCTTTCACGTCATGTTCATGAGAATAGCCTTCCAATCAACACAACAACATTATCATAATCATAGACATTTCATGCATAGTCATCTGTAATGGTATTGGGAGAATGATTTGTCCAACAATACCACAATTACACCGTAGTCATAGAATCTTCACTTTCTAAGTGAATCATAAGCTCATACACAATTCTCATAAACATATATAAACCCTCATAATTTTCCCTTCAAGGACCATGAATCACAATCAACCCAAACACCTAGAATTACTACATCAGATATGGATAATATCATGATTTAATAAACTCAATCAATATAGACATAATCAATTGATATACTTCTATAATCAATCTACCCACATCATGAGATCACAATTTAGTAATATGGGGGATTCATGGGTTCTTGGGGATTTCATCATAAATCAACAATAAATCATCAATTAAATCATAATCCATCATAAATCAACCATTGAAAACCTTTTGAAAGAGAACCCATGACTTAGGTTGAAACCCTAGCTTTTGGGGAAAAATTAAAAGCTTTGAAATCAAGTTTTGAAGGGACTCTATGGGTGAAAGCTACCCATAGATGAAAAGCCACCGTACCTTGATAATGAATCTTCAAAGAATTTGAGGAAGAAGCCTTGAATTCTTTAAACCCGAGCTCCAATTCTACTCTTCTTCTTCTTGGAGTTTTAGAGAGAGAAATATTGTGAGGAAGATGAACTTTTGGGTTTTCTTTTTGATTCTATGAGAATGAATTAATTGGGAAAAATTTGAGTCTAAAAAGCTTATATACTTACTAGGGAAAGAGTAAAATATTGTGGGATGAATTTTTGAAGAATAACTAAAGACCCCTAAAGTTTTAACTTAAACTTACCTAACTTGCGCGACTTGGCTCACAAGGGCACTAGGCGACACGTCTAATGGTCCCTTGGCTCACCTAAATTTCCAGAATGCTCCCTCATGGAGAGCCTTTAGGCGATGAGCTAAGTGGGTTGGTGGGCCCCGACCTAGATCGCCTAATATTCCAGTAACTAGGCCAAGGAGGGGCTGCCCACTAGGCGAGGGAGGTTTACTTGGCTAATCGCCAAGTGACTTAGGTGATGGTGCTGCCCCTCGCCGAGTGGTCCATGGGAATAAAAATGTTTTCCTTCATTCTTCCTAGGTAGTTTAGGCCCTTTCCCTCTTTCTTGACTCTTACCCATTTTATTTCAGCTCTAGTTAAGTCTACACATTTTTGGAGTGTCACACACAACTTAAGTACTATTTACCCATTCGCTATATATCATTGCATAATTAGTTTTGTAACCCTCTGAATATTGTCGGATCTCCCAAATATCACAAGTATGGATTAGATTTATCACCTCATGAATAATCTGTTCTTCTATTCCACACCTACAATTCATCATTACTAACACAATGACACAAAACTCCTTTCTAGTTAAAGTATACTCTAACTCATCCTAACTAGTAACTCTTACTCTACCTCCTACCATGAAATCTTCACAAACTCATTACTTTTTAGTCTAGACATAAGGGAAAACTCCTCATTAATAACTTACTAGGTGCATGACCACCATAACATAATTTGCCTCATCACTATCTCCCTTTCTTAGATTACTAAACCACTGCATGCATTCTTCTAACATTGGGCACTTTTAATACTACAACTCATACTCTCATACTGTATGAAAATAATACCAAGATCTAAAACACTCTTTCTCATAAGGATCTCAACTGAAACAAGGTTTAGAGAAAAGAGTCTAGGAAGACATCTCGCTTTTAGCATGAACACACGATTCATGTGAGTAAGAGTGCATTCTTTCGAAACTCAACTCTTAACTCAATCACGGGATTCTCTCAAGCCCCTCTACATGACTCATGAGTTTCTCAAGATTTTTGTTGAGATTTACTCATTGATAAGGATTTGACTTTTCTTTTCAACTACCTTGAGTATGAGGGGTAGTTGAATGGATATGAGAAAAACACGAGTTAGAATAAATTCCTTATGACACAATTCTACTGCATGATTTAGAGGATGAGAGAAGGAAAAAGCTTTCCTAAATGTCTCTAGTCCCTCATTTATAGAAGTGGGTCCCTCACAACCGTAAATAAGATCCTACTAACACGGCTTCATAGACACTTTAGGACACTTGAACTGGGTGCTCTAATTCCAAGTTTGTCATGATTTGAGCCTACACCCTGGACGTGGACAACACTTAAGAACCATTACTGGTCCCCAATCGAACCCTCATCTTGTCTCACAACAAGCGGAAGACTAACTCAAGCATACATAAGCATCAAATTGAAAGAAATATTTAAAAACAGTTTACTGAATCTCAAAACTTCACTGAATATACTGAGTATGAAACATAAGTTTTAAAAAAATATCTGAAACTAAAAAACTCTAAAAAACTATCTATCTATGAAGCCTCTACTATAAAAGATGAGTGTTGGGATAAGACCCATGACTCCTCAAAAGAACTGCTACTAACAACTCATAAAACTGGAGTCCTCCGGAAGATAGGAGGTCTTTCTCAAAAGTTGACGAGTGGACGAAGTGATCTCAACGGACTCCTGTTGAGGATCCTAAAAACCGGTATCTGCATCATTAAAAGATACTGGTCGAGTGACATCAATACATTGAATGTATGAGTATGTAATATATCTGAATAACAAAAAAATTGAATGACAAGACTGCAATAGATATAGATTTATACTCAACTGAATGTAAAGAAATAAAGAAGCTAAATCATTTAAAGCTTTACAAAAAACTTTCTCATCTTTGAACACAACATAATAAGTGATATATAAAAATAGACTTTAACTCTATTGGGAGATTCTCTAACCGACAACCATCACTATGAGCTACGTGATGATACAATGTCTTGCCCACGTTACAAGAATTGTCATATACATTGTCGGGGTATAGAACACCTCAACTAAGTGGATCCACTAATCTATGCTTAAAAGAAATAAGGAATCATCTAAAAAGTATGAACCATTACCCATGTTGGCATACATGGTTTATGGGGGGCTATCAGTTGTTTGAACTCTCCCCCATATTGGTGCTCAATACTACTCCCAATAATATATACTCATGCTTGTATGTTTAAAAAAAGATAACTCTTCCTCTGGTGATAATTTCTCAAACTACACTCTGAAAAGAGGTAACTACTATTGAAATATCTTTTGAACTCATAACTCATTTAGAAATCTCAGTTTCTCTTTTATCAATGTAAAAATTGATGCCTCTAGGAATACATAGTCCCCTTATACACATACTTAAAAACTCTTTCTCAGAAATATTTCAAAATCATATTATATTATGATTATTGATGACTCGGGAAGTAATACTGCATAAACATTAATAGTATATCTAGATACCATACTGTTTAAACATTGATGGCATACTCGATTGTCATACTAATCATGTTTTAGAAACTCTTTCTTAAAACTCATCTTTACTTTCTTAAAAACTTAGTTTAAAAACTTAAAGGCTTAAGTCATCGGTGTCCCCTTAAAGTTGTTCGGATAATTCACTTAGACACCTCAACTAAGACTAGTACCTATTGAACACTTTTACCTATTCAAAAATTATTCCTATTAGGCATTTTTTGATAATTAGCAAAAAATATGAAGAGTGTGTGATATACTTGCGGTGACATGGTAAAACGGCTAATTAAAAAATAACATGTGGCACTGGGTCCCGAAAATTATAAAAAAAAAATAATTTTGTTTAAAATTAATTTCAAACACATTTATATCTAATTTTTTAAAATATAAAAAGAAAAAAAATGAAAATGTCAACCTATTCTACCCAACCCTACCCCTACCCAACCCCCTTTCATCTTCATCTTCTTCCCAAAACACGTTCTCACAAAACCTACCATTTCATCTTCTTCCCAAAACACATTCTTTTTCAAAGCATAAAACCTAATTTCTTTTCAAATAACTTGAAGATTAACTTTTAAAAAAATATATATATATTGTCATACTAAGAGTGAAGAAGAAAGAAAAAAATGCGGTTATTCAAATTTTCGAATATCATTTTTGATAAATTTAATGGGTTTATTTATGAATTTGAGTAAAAATATTTGTTCAAAAATTGTGATAAACAAATATCGGCTAACTTTTTTATACGTAAAAGTTATTTATCTTGTTTCTTTTTCTTCATATTTGTTCCATTATTTTTATGAGATTTGAAATAAATCATACAAAAGAAAGTCTTTCTTTCAAATGTGAATCGTATGATTTCTTCGTAGTTGATTTTCATTTATCTTCATATTTGGAAGAAATAATATTACTTTTTTTTATATAAAAAAAGAAAGAAAAACAATGTTGGAGCTAAAGTGGAGAATGTTTTGCAAATTAAATTATGATGAAGATGACTGGCAGGGGGTGGGGTGCTTTTCTTTTTTGAAAAAAAGTGTAAATGAAAGAAAAATGTTTTTTGGGTGGTTTTCTATTTTGAAAAAAAGTGCAAATGAAAGAAGAAGAATGTTTTTAAGTTAATTATAATGCCAAGTGTCAATAAAAGAAAAAAAATGTAAAAAAATAATTAAAAAAGACACTATTTGAATCTTTTCACGCGCTTCAGGGAAGTGCAAAACACAATTTTTGCCATATCAGCGTTTTGTGTTTAATAGGTACATGTTTTGAACAATTTAGGTGTTCAATAGGTACAAGTCTTAGTTGAGGTGTCTAAGTGAATTATGCGGACAACTTTAAGGGGCGGTCGATGACTTAAGCCAAACTTAAATGTTGGCTTTAAAAAGCTTCTCAAAATTTATAACTCAATTCATAGGGTTCATGCGGATTTTTGGACTTGAACGACTCAACTCAGGGGTCTTAATAGTAATATTGAAACTCAGTACTCAAAACTCAAGAACGCAAGAACTCAAGGCCACTACTCAACTTAAGAATACTCAATTCATAGGGTTCATGTTGAAATATAGACATAAACAAATCAACTCAAGAATATTAATGCATAACATATAGAAATTCAATATTTAGGAATATAATTTCAAAAAGAAATAGGAACTCGAGAACTCAAAATCAACTCATCTCAAGAATACTCAAATCTAGGGGTAGAATCTTAGATTTCTCTTGACTGATTTGAAAGTAGATTTAGGGCATGAAAAGGAACTAGTCTAACACCATGATAGCCTTACATACCTGGAAGAATAAGGTTCTTGAAGGATCTCGAAGAATCTTGAAGAAGAACTTGATTAGAAGCCTTGAAACCCTAGCTTGAACGAGAAAAATGAAGAAAACCTTTCTTGAGATTTCTTGAATTAGTTTCTTGAAACTCTATGACCAAAAATTATTATTTTCATTAGTGATTCATAATTGTATGAAGCAATTTGAGTTGGAAAGAATGGAATTCTTGGAGAAAGATTTACCTTGAAGAAGAATCTTGAAATATATTGAAAGAATCTTGAAAAAGATTGAAAGAATCTTGAAAAAGATTGAAAGAATCTTGAATGGAGTCTTCTACTTTGATTTTTCCTTAGTTTTTTGTCTTAAGGTTTGAGAGAGAAGGGATGATGGATTAAGAGATGAAAATCTGATTGTTTTGGGTCTTTAATTAGTCAAGAAATTCGTTTAGGGTTTTCTTAAAGGTAAAAAGACAAAAACGACCCTTTTAAATATTTTTTCGTCGGCTAATTCGTCACAACACTGTATCAGGTTACTACAATGATCATAACTTTTTACTCAAACCTCAGATTATTGCGAAATTGGCGTGTTGGAAAGAAGATTCAAATAACTTTAATTTGATAGTTTATTGCCACGTATACTCTTTATGCTCTTAGAGATATGGTCGTTTGAAGTTGACCCAAGTAGAATCTTACATCAAAACTTAATCGATAAGGAAACTTTCAACTCAACTTTGTGCTAGGAGTTTTTAGTGACCTTAATTGATATCCAATATCATTCTCACACTAAAGAATATACCTTTACAAATATTGGCAATTTAAGAATCACCGGATACGATCTTATTCATAAATAAAGAATAGCTCGAATCTTATCTTAAATTTTTTTGGGATGTTACAATACTGTGTATCCAAATTCATATATAAGAATTCACAAGTTAGACAAAAATGAATTCATGTATTTGTTCATCGCCTCATGTATTTGTTCATCGCCTTGTGTCTATTTATGAGGGAGTTTGGGTTCTTCAACCCGGTAATTGTTGTTGACAGTGCACATCTTAGTGGAGCTTACAAAGGGATCTTTGTTTCGACAAACATACTTTATGGGGTAGGTAATCCTGATTCTGATTTTTTAAATCATAATTGTAACAATCCTAACCTGGTACATTGTCTAACTATTATCGATAAAAAATTGAACAATGCTATGGGTTTTTTTATGATTAGGATGCATATTGCCATTAGCTTATGAAGTTGTAGATATGGAAAATAATTTTTCATGTACATGGTTCTGCCGACAATTCAAAAATGTATTTGGGGAGCGGGAAAATTATGTGTTATATCAAATAGAAATGAAAGTATAATGAAGAGTGTAAGCATTATGTTTCCAAATGTTCCTCATCATGCATGCATATGACATCCTGGAAAAAAAGTTTGTACCAACTTCAGGAGGAGTAGAACTTTAATGACCCAGAAGGTTATATTTAGAAATTGTCATTAAATTTATCATTTTACCTCTTCTAATAGTTACCCTAAGTCATTCCTATTCATTTGAAGAAGTTGATTTGGGAATTTTGAACTATTCAATTAGCTATAGTTAATTAATTAGTGGGTAAATATTAAATAATTCATTTTAATAGGTGGTCAATGGGCCAAGTCCATAATTTATTTAATACCCTATATCACTTGGCCCATATTTTGAGATGGGTTAAATGGGTTTAACAGTTTTTAGATTACAATTGAGAGGAAACAAAAAGAAACACTATGCCGCTGATAATTGCGAGCCTATAACCAAATCACAATCATCAAAGATCTCAAGTAGTTACTTAACTTTGATGTTTCCTTTTTTTTTATAATTATTTAATCGATTAGGAATGTAGTTTGTCATATTAGATGCATTATAGTGGTAATTCTGCAATTTATAATGTCGAGCGAATAAGATGATGATTTTGCAAACCATATTTTTTGGTGATATTTAATTTACTCTGGATCCTTCTTATAATTATAATATTATATTCAAGTTTCACAATATTTAAATAGTTAATTAAGTATTTGGTGTATTGTAATATATGAATATTATTAGAGTTAGGTTATTTGGAGGAATTAAGACTTAACCGTTGGCTTGTGATGTAGGGAAATGATTATGGATCTGAATGAGTTTTTTCATGTAATTTAGACATATAGTAATATGAGTGTTGTTAGTTTCAAAATCTTATTAAGATTATTCTATGAATAGATTTCATTAATTTGGAAGCCCAATGAAAGGGGAGGACTCAAGTCTCGGAGTGATTGTACAATTATTTGAGGCAAGTAGATTTCTTGACCTTTGTTAAGTGTATATGATCGCGAATTTTCTTTGTTTATGTGTTGGGGAGTAATGAGACTTGGTGATGGGTTGACTTGTTCATATTGAATAATACTAATGATGAACAGGGGTAATAAAAATCAACATGATTAATTATTGGTGTGTGATGTGTTGAGAATGGTTTGAAAGGTTTATTGATTCATTATTTATGTTGTATCATGATTCTATTGTTGTGAATTGTCCTTTATTAGAAGTATGGTCATCTCTTCATTAGTTGTGTGAACATTTCATTTTTAGTGGTTTTGAGACATGTTTGTGACATGTGTTTTGTGAATTCAGAAAAAAATAAAGAATTAAAGAGGATGTACCATTTTGAGGAACGTGCTACACACCACGACATATATTATGGTTTTAGGGACGTGTCGTACACCACGATGGATTCTGTTATCGAGGGTGGTGTCACTCGTTGCGATGGATGCATGGACAAATATGTCTACTATGGGTCCCCGAAGAATAGATAGAAAATGTGTATATTTAGGTCAGGCATGTATCACCATACTTGATATTGCATTTCATTTCATTGCGCATTTTTATCATTTGTGAACTTTTGAGTTATTTTCTGTGGAACTTGTGATTGGTGAATATGATCTTGTTTGTTGCTGATCTGTAATTGTTGAAGTACTGTTGTTTAACTATGTGCTATGAAAATTGTGAACTATTAGGTTGGGCTACTTTGATGCAAGTTGTAGTTGTGGAGGTTCGGTTAGGGTGTAAGGAGTACCTTTATTCTATATTCTTAGCTTTGTATTTAAGAGTTTGCTTGTTGAGTACCATGTGATTTTGTACTCACCCTTTGCTTCTACCTTTGTGTAGGTTATGATCCCTGATCTTTGTGATACTCTCTACTTTCTTCTTGTCCGAGGCTTCCTGTGGAGGTTTGTGAGGTAGTTATTTTCATCTCAACGGACCTTCTTACTCCTATTTATGATTTAGTTCTGTTTTAGAGAAAATATCATTTGAGACTTGTGTATTTCTTTCAAATTTATTGTAATACGTTAGAAACTTGTGCACGTGACAGTCAGGTTTTGGATATTTAGCTAAGTTGACTTTTTATCCGCATTATTAATTGTTATTAAATATTTAGTTATAGTTCATTTCCGCACATTATCGTAATGATTGGATTTTGGATTGTCTTGTCTTAATGGGATAAGACGAGTACCATCATATCTATTTTTGGATTGTGACAAATGGTATTAGAGCCACAAATTCATTGGTCTCACGTGTATACAAGTCGAGTCTAATTAGATTCTTAAGGATCCATATCGAGACGTTCGTACTTATCTTCAAGAGGCTATGAAGATTGTTAGGAAATTTTCTTTTGTTGATTCTTTCTCATCATGTGTGGTTACCTTCGTTAGTACTAAGTTGTCGCATGTTCTTTTTTCATATGGCGAGGACTAGAGCTACTGTTCTGGTGGTAGAGGGAAGGCAGTTCCTGAGACAATTTTTGAGACCCCAGCTAGGGGTAATGGTAAAGCCCAAACTACACGTCGTGCTCGTGGAGCAGAACTATCCAGAGGTCGTACCCATGGAGAAGCAACTTTGAGGGGACATGCTAGAGAGGCCTCTCTAGAGCCTCAGATTTATGTTCGATAGGAACGGGTTCCTCTAGAGCACGAAACTACACCTTTACTTCAAGATACCTTATTAAGGGTGTTAAGTATGCTCGAGAGCTCAAGGTGGTGATTAGTGGTAGATTTCCACTCATTTACGGTCCATTTAGCTCAATATTTCGCGTGCTTAATGCTTAAATTTTCCCTTTTCTAATAAATTATTTATGAGTTGCAGCTATGAAGGCAATTAGACAAGGTAATGGACTAAAGCTTGAAAGAATGACCAAAAAGGCAAAAGAAGTGCAAAATTATTATTGTTGATCACCTAGCATAAAAGGAGGCTCACCAACTGAGATAGATTTAACCCAATCTAAAAGTGCATAACACTTTTGTTTACTAAAGAAGGTCGGTGAACTCCAATGGAAAAAGGTGATACGCGGAATGAGAAAGAAGGATCTGAAGCACATTACCCAAAGTGAAAGTGTGCAGGACAAAGATTTAATGCTCGAACAGCAAAATAAGGTGATACTCGCCGAATGAGAAATGCTAACTCAATCGAGTTCACTAGTTGAGATTCAAACAACTTGAAGCCTAGAGCATTAGAAAGGCGAGTTGGGGAATGAAGGGTGATTCACCGAGTGAATTAGGCGAGCTCGACTAATTTCACCAATTTGGTTACAAAGTGGATTTTTGGGCAAAATTTTGAAAAAATATAAATAGCCCAAATGATAGAGTTTTGAAGGAGTCTGATTAGAGAGTTGAACAACATAATTGAAAACAAAATTTTGAGAAAGAATAGTTTACTTTTTAGAACACTTTGTCTAGCTTTCTTGGGGTTTTACAATTTGAATCTTGAATTTGATAAATTGAAGTGAAATCCAAGGTGGGTTTACTCTTAATTAATTCATTTTAAGTTACCCATGGATGCGTTCATGGAAGGTATACTCTCTTTAATTTTTATGATTTGGTTGCTAAAACCCCAAGATCTAAGGGGTGCTCTAATGGGGCTGGGTGTTAATTTAATGTAGTTGATATTGTCCTATGCTCTATTTTGTTATTGTTTAAGCATGAATTTGGTCTACTTATCATGGGGTTAGCACAAGGTTTACGGTTGCAAAATTAATTCCAACTTGCGATCTCAGGTTAATGCTGGAAAGAGATTAATTTTGGTGGGTACTAGAAATTTAGTCTTGATGTCCTTGACTTGCTCGAGAGAGAGGTCAGGGGTCAGATCTATTTTCCTTATTCTTGAAAGAGGGAATTGTCACGACCCATGGGTACCCCCTAGATATAACAAGGCACATAGAACCCCGAAAGGCTCCATGTAAGCCAGTTAGCATATCACAACATAACATAATAGAAAAGTACGGAAATTTAAAACATTTTTCAATACAATGGAAGTCTCATAAAATGAAGCGGAAGTCTTTGACATTGTCTCAAACCATCTAATACATGAAAGTATTTGGGACGCATCCCATATAATAGCTCTAAACATAAAATGTAATATAAAGGACATGGTGGTCAAGCCCTCGAATGGTATGAGGACTCACCATAACTTCTCTTCTTGATCTACTATGAGCTTAGCCACGAGGATAGAAGTCAATATCGCCAAACCCTACATTTGATAAGAATGTAGGCAAAAGTATGTGTTAGTACAATAATGTACTAAATATGATGGCTAGCATAAATCATCAACATAAATATATAAGCGGCATTAGTCAACATAAGACATATACCATAATCATAAGAGACAATGACATAAGAAATATGCATAAGAGATATCATCATAAGACATAGGCTATAACATGATAGACACTATTCATAACTTGTGAGAATAAGAGATAAAATCATAGTCATAGGCATAATCAATGCATATAGAACAACATAATATACATAAGTCACCTCAAGGCAAGCTTGTGCAATGCATGGATAAGATCCCATAATTCCACCCATGCTAACCAAGTTAATTTAGGTCCTTATTCATCTTTATTACCTTTTTGATCTCATCCTTAGCTTATTTCTCATAGACAAGGGAACATTCACCTTTAGTCACACATGTATTGGAAGGGCCTTTCAAGCTACAATCTAAACTAAGCATAAGTCAAAAGCATATTCATTACATAGATCATAATAACATAAGAGGAACATACTACAGATACCCATAAGTTATACTTGTGCAATGCATGAATAAGACCCCATAAATCTCACCCATGCTAAGTAAAGCTTCTTGAGTAAACATAGTTCACAATTCATATCCTTGTTGTGGGAATAAGCCTTAACAAATATAGACTATTTGAGCTTAACATGGAATCCGGTGCTACCCACACCGAAAAGGGTTGTCCTACTTGCCTAAGGTAAGACCATGGTTTGTTTGCTTTAGGTGGATCCATTAGCTAAATAACCTTTGTCACGACCCAAATTGAGTCATGAGTGGCACCCACACTTAACCTCCTAAGTGGGCGGACCAAGAAATCTAAACCCCAACATATACCAATAATTCAACTACGAATAACAACAATAACGCGGAAGCTCCAAAACTTATTAAAGTAACCAATCAAATAAATATCTAAAGTCTATTACATATTATCCCCAAAATCTGAAAGTCATCACATCAAGGACATCTAATCTCTAAATACTAAGTCTAAGAGTATCAAAGACACCGAAATAAATGAAATAAAGTAATTTGTGTCCGAAAACTATGGACATCAGGTCATGACCGAGAGAATCCAACACAAGCTCGAATGAATAGCTCACCCTTGAACCTGATATGCTGAGACTGGCTAGAGCTGAGGGCGAGTCAAATTCGCTGGTACAC
>JAJOOR010047375.1:0-13125 GCA_036250505.1 Solanum acaule
TTAACTCCCCCCCCCCCCCCCTCCCCAAACCACCACGACCAAAGTCACGAAATTAATGTGTTCCTTAAACCACACAACAAATTAAATTAGGGGTGTCAAATGAGCGGGTTGATTTGAAATTAGAGATATTAAAATGAGTTAAAATAGAAATTGGGTTGAGTCCTGACTTGCTCAAGTTTACTTTGGCCTCAAACGGGTTGCTCAAATGGGCTTAAAATTGAGTTGGGTCTTGACCCGCCCAATTTACCCTGCTTAATCTCAATAATTTTAATATATTTTTATTTAAGTTTAAACCACAATTTGAATTTCAACTAAATTTTTTTTAAAAAAAAAAGTTACGGATGGATAAAATCGTAAAAGATATAAAATAGATAGTAATTCATACCTTCAAGATAGAAATATACATTACATCAATGCAAATAAAGCATCTTAAAATGGATTGAAATTAGAGATTAAATTGGGTTCAATTAGGGATTCTCTTAAAATGGGTTAAAAGATTGAATGAGTTGAGATTGAACCAAATTCAAATTATCTTGAGTCCAATCCTTAAAATTATGGGCGAATTGGACGGGCTACCTATAGTTGGACTTATTTTTGACACCCCTAAATTAAAGGAAAAACTACATAAATGGGCTATAAAACCCAAAATAATTACATGTTCATACACAAACCCAAAGTAACTCAAGAAATACTCATTCTCTCATAAATAATTACAGCTCATACCCCCACCCCCTTCATTAAGGTTGATAATTTTTGCTTAACTGATACTATATCAATATTATATATTGTATTGGTATCATTAAGGCTGATAATTTCGCTTAATTGATACTAAATCATAAATATATATACTGTATTGGTATCATTAAGGTTTCTTGTTCAGAAATTACTCATTAGTCAATAATACTATAAGAGTGCATGTATATTGTTGTGGTATCATTAATGTTTCTTGTTCAGAAATTACTCATTAGTCAAGTGATACTATAAGAGTATATGTATATTGTTGTAATATCATTGAGGTTTCTTGTTCAGAAATTACTCATTAGTCAATGATACTATTAAAGTATATGAATATTGTTGTGGTATCATTAAGGTTTTTTGTTCAGAAATTACTCATTAGGCAATGATACTATAAGAGTATATGCATATTGTTGTGGTATCATTATGGTTTCTTATTAAGAAATTACTCATTAGTCAATAATACTATAAAAGTATATATATATTTTTATAGTATCATTAACGTTTCTTGTTAAGAAATTACTTATTAGTCAATTATACTCTAAGAATAAATAGAACTTAATTCAAATGAAGTTCACTTAATATTAAATATATAAGTACATGGATGAACAAGTACCTATCATATGTAGAAAGATTACAGCTCATCAAAGATAGGTTTGTTTGGTGTATAGGTTTACTGGTCTCAATTATTTTTAATGCCTAAAAAGGTAATCAAATTGATAATATGTCTGAGAGATGACACAAGACTCAGAGTTGTAATGCTTTTGGTAATTAATATAAGCTCTTTATTTATCAAAATAAATATTTATTGAACATAGAATAGCACTTTCAGGAAATAAATAAAGTAATAATAAATTCAAAAAAAAAATTGTATGATGTTAAATTTCTTTAATTTGAATTTTTAAATTTAAAATATTAATTATAATTTATTACACGCATAAGGTATTTTAAGTGACAATGTATGTAGAAAAATTAATTTCATCAAATTAATTAATGAAGTACGAAATTAAACTAAATAATAATTTCGAAATTGTCATTTTACTAACTTAATTAAGATTATTGGAAGAATTTTAGTTTAAAGTAATTAATAAATTATCACATTGAGCAAATTTAAGATTATTTTTTTGACCTTTTCTTATAATTTTAAGATATATTTGACCTTTTTTTGTGAAAAATATAATCATAAAAAGGCTTTAATACTACGGTGTAATACAATTGAATTTCTTCTCTTATCGGACTTAAAGGATAATGTTGCTTACAAAACACTCTTGAGATGTTTTTTTTATACTTCTTTTACCAGTCCAATAAATCAAATTTGATATGAACGTTAAATTTAAGAGCGTATCTATTGAGTGAATTGTTTAAGAAGTAGATTTAGAAAGTGGAAACTCTAGAAGAGAAAAGAAATAACCAAAGTTGATGATGTTGTGTCATTAAAGGGCATCTAAAGGCATGGCTTACGGGTCAATGAAGTAGTTGAGAATTTGGAGGTTTCAGATTTAAAATTTAGCAGAGATAAAAAATATTAAGTGATTCTTTTCATTTGTCCTAGCCTTGATGGATAGAGTTATATAATATTTGTTGATGATGGGAAGTGACAAATATTCTGTGAAATTAATCGAGGTGTGAAAAACTAGCACGAATACCACGATTATAAAAAGAAATCATCATCCTTAAGAAAGAAAAGTCAATGCACCTTGAACCTTTCTCAAGTTTCTTTCCCAAGGAAGCAACTTTCTTAATAATACATATAATTGCCACCTATATTTATAATTTATTATTGAGGTTTTTACATCTTTATGACATTATCTATTTGTAGATTGTAATGTCAAAATTGAGATCTTCTTATTGTCTCTTTAGTCAATGAAATGGATAAGAGAAGAACTTTACTCCAACCTACCAATTTCTTAATATAGAAACTTGTTGATATCTAATTATCTACCCAAGAAATGAAGTTCTCACAAGTCTTGTCATCTTAGGTTCAAACATTGCTAAATTTTATTGCACTTTCACACCTTTCTATAACACCACTTATTTTCTACTTCATAGAAAGAAACAATCAAAAACTAGAAAATTGTATGGTAATTGATTTATTAGTTTCTATTTATGGGAAGTTCACAAATCAACTACCACGTGTGACAAATACTTCAATCTTCCATTTGCTTATTATTAAGGATTACAAATGTTCAATATTCAAAGAAAGAGAGTAGCTAAGACATTCCAATTGGAGCAAGCTTTGACCTATTTTGTAATTTTCAAATGTAAAATTAATATGTGTGGGGAGAGAGAAAATCAAGCCATATATCTTAGGGATAAGGGTTCAAAATTCCTTTGAATTATTTTCATGTGTTATGTTTTTGGCACAAAAATACTTTATTGTTAGTAAATTAGATAAAATAGCGCCATCCAACTGTTAAAATAGCTTTAAAATACCTTTCCTAATTCCTATTAATGGCCGCTTGATAACAATTTTTAAAAATTAATTTTATCCTTGAACTAATTCAAATAGTTGAGGAGTATTTTAAGATTTTTATTTTATTCAAAAAGAAAAAATGGAAGAGAGGGTCACAAAAATGGTTGTTCAATAGAAACAAGAGACTAAAAGAAAGTGTTCTACTTGTATACGTAGGAGACTCAATTTCAAAATGTCTGATATTTACATATATCACTTAGTCCAAGTCTATAATCAAAATGGGATCATATTTTCAAATCTTACCACATTTAGCTTACTTTGTATAATTTGAAATACTTGGGGAAAAGGTAATGATTTGATATATCACATAATTAACTATTGTAGGGTGAACGAAAGTAAAATATAATAATTAAAAACCTCATAATTGGGGTTTAAGAAGCTTGAAAACTCTCAAATGATTTTGTGATTTGTTGAAAATTTTGATAAATTGATAATTTAGGTTTGTTGGGGATGTCGTCTCGAAGTTGTGGTTAAAATTTGAAGATTTGACCCATTTCGAATGGAGTTTCATTGTTGGAGTTCGTAAGAGACGAAACTCAATTTTTATATAAGTTTGTATAATATCATATTTGTATAACAATATAAAGTACATATAAATACATCCTATACATTTTTATACAAGGTCGACTCATTAGTTACGATAAATGTATAATGTGGTATTCTGGATATATAAACAATGTTGCAAAAAAAAAAAGTTGGTTAATTGGAGTGGGTGTAAACTAAAAATTTGACTGCAACAACAACAAACTGTTTGCATGTGAAATCATGTGAGATTTGAATAGGGTAAAATTTACCTAGACTTTATCACTACCTTTAAGAAGGTAGAAAATTTATTTCTAAAAGAACCTCAACGGAACAAACGGTGAAAAAGAAACATTAACAAACAAAAACAACAAGATAAAAATACAATGGCAAAATAATAGATAGTGATAGATATCTAAAAGTAAGAAAAAGAAAGGAATAATAGCCTACTAACTAGCCTTGTACCTTAATCTTCGACCTTCATATCCTCCTATTAAGGGTAATTATGTTTTGTGTGAGTAGTCATGTCATATCTTGCCTAATCAACCCCATCTCAATTCTTTTTAGGTCTACTTCTATCCCTCCTTAAGCTTACTATGTCCAACCTTTCATACCTCCTAACCTAGACATATTCACCTCTCATGTTTACATGTCTGAACCATACCAGTCAGACTTCCCACATTATCTTCCACAGAAGTTATTCCTACCTTATCCCGAATATCTTCATTCCTGACTTAATTATTAATGAATGAATTTTAATTTTAAAGTAATCATTACATGACCAAAGCAAATCATAGAAATAAATTAGAATTATTGGAACAACTATTACTTTATTGCAATAACATAAGTTGAGTTTTAATTTGGACGAGATTTGAGTGATATAAGTATTCATCATGGATTGTCACAACCCAAAAATGGACGTGATGACATTTATCTATTTCCATCAAGACAAGTCAGCCTCAACCCAACAAAATGAAAGAAAGCGGAAAGATAAAACAAGAACAAGATAAAAGCAGAAAACTTATCCATTCTAAAATAACCCCAAAACCTGATTGTCACGTGTACAAGCTACTAAAGTAAATACAAAATTCAAAAGATAGATACAAGTTTCAATGTCTTTATTTCTAAAGTAGAACAAAACATAAACTAAAGGAATAAGAGGGACCGACGGAATGATAAGCAGCTACCTCTCAAAATTCTTGACAAGCCTTGAAATAATAATAATAAGAAGAAGAAGAAGGAGGAGGAGGAGGAGATCACACGGGTTTGTGATCGGAACCTACACAATGTAAAACCAAAGGGTGAGTACCAACAACACGGTACCCAGCAAGCAGCCTACTAAAAAAAGCAGCTAGCTAGAAATCAAATACCCCTTTCACTCCAATCGAACTTGCACAGAACTTAGTCCAACCTAACAATTCTATAATGCACAGCTCACAAGGGCCAATAATCACATTGCAAAATTCACAATTCAATAACCAAGTAAGTCAATCTCAATATAAAGTAGATCAATCACACGTAATAAGTGCATCAATAATAATTAACGTGTAAGTCACACATAAGGATCAAAATGCATTAATTCACAATAATTAATTCTCGCTGAAACCATTTTCTATAGGCATAATATTATGAGTCGGAACAATTTCTCATCGACTTTATATCAAATCACTAGTCGAAAATGACCTCGGCATCACAAACTCTTGTTGTAAATGAGCTCGGTATAATAGCACTCACCGACAATGACCTTGGAATCATAAAGACTTGTCGGAAATGACCTCAACATCATAACACTCGTTGGTAATGACCTCTCCATCATAAACACTTACCGGAAATAACCTTGGCATCATAACTATCACATGTCTCATCACAATGTCCAACAATCAATGTACACAAATAATATCACACCACATGAAAGGGACAAAATTCATGCAAATCAAGTACTCATTCATGCTATCAAACATATCAACAATCAAACGATAAAGGTCATAACAAGGCAATTCACATCATCATGATCATCACATGACCTTTTAATTTCAACCCTTTTTTTATTCATTAAGATTTATCAAGTGAAAAATTAACCCTTCACCTCATCCCCATTACTGCCAACACACAAACAACGAAGGAAATATACTAAGTCTACTAGAATACAAAGTTTAGAAGATCACTTGCCTTAAACTAATCAATTAATCACTCCAAGAGTTGAGTCTTCCCCTTCCGATCAATGTCCAAAGCCATACAATCTATAAAAATTAAGTATTCATAATAAATTCTGGAATCAACAATATCCACGTCAATTTCTTTGATAAATGGATCAATCAACTCAAATCCCGATTTCAGAAAGAAAGTTTGAATCCAAAAATCGACACTCAAAAATATTACTCAAGTCCATAGGAACTCATTGGTGAAAATCATTTTGAAAAAGGACTCAAAATTAGTTCACAATCTCCATTTGAGTTTAGAACTTGAATTCTTAAAAAACCTTGCTATTTATCAATCAAAATCCCAAATTTTAATGTTAGAATTCATAAATAATCAAAGGAAAATGAAGTTTTCGGATCATAAAAGCTTACCAAATGATATAGCACAAGAAATCCTTTCAAAAATTGCCACCAAGGTTTCCCAAGCTTAAAAATGGATAATGGGGTTTAAATCCAAAAATTTGCAGGTCAAAAGCCCTCTCTGATGTCGCAAAAGTGGCCATGGGTTTGCAAAGGATAAACAGGAATAAAAATCTGGCACTAACAGACCTTTGCTTAAGCGAAGGTCGCAATGGCGGCACCTCACTTCGCGATCGTGAAGGTCAGAAAGATTGATCTCTCGCAAACGCGACCCATCCTTCGCGAATGTGATGCTCGCTTGAGTGAGCTACCCATCGCTAACACGAAGTACACGAACACCAGAAAAATCAGATTGTAACATCCCGCCTTAGAAAAAGCTAGATTTAGAAATTGCTAAATTGGAAATAACTAAATTGAGAATTTAGCAAGATTATGTTTAAGTTGTGAGTTTTTGGTCAACTTCAAACGACCATAACTTTCAGTACATGATGAGTTAGGTGGCCCATAAGATATCAAATGAAAGGTCTTAGGATCCTCTTTCCAACGCTACCAAGTTTGCTAAATTTCAAGTTTGAATGAGGGAGATATGCTCATTTGAAATTTATTTGTTCCAGTTAAGGAAAGTTACCTGAATTAATGAGGGGTATTTTGGTTTTTCCCTTACCCCATTAGCTTTAAACGAATTTAGTAATATTTTTTGGGTCAAATAAGATTTGGGTCAGTTTTCATAATCCCAAATACGCTTAGGGTTTTGAGGAGAGATTAAGAAGAGGAAAAGAGGAGAAAAGAGGAAAGGTTCAAGGCCTTCGTCAAGATTCGTGAGATTTGTCGAGGGATTATGCCAAATCAAGGTATGTAAGCTTTCATAGTATTGGGTTCGTTCACCCACATGCCAATCATGCTTTACATATTCGAATTCATCCATAAAGATTGATAAATTTGAGTTCTTGATGAGTGTCTTGAAGTTTGTGATCTATTCTTTGAGTATGAGGTTTCGTTGAGTTCTTGCGATGAGGATCTTGTGTTTGAGTATTGTTCTTGAGTAATTTAGAATGAGTTTCGTTGTAATTATGTTGGGTCTATGAATTCATAAGAGTTTGAGGGTAATCATTCAATTCTAGAGGAGTTAGACATGAAACTGAAGCAAGAAAATTCGTCAAAACCTGGGCAGGGGCATGGGGCGTCGCGCCACTCAGTGCGCCCCAATTAGTGTTCTGTAGTTTGGGGCCTAGCGCACCGCACCACTCAGCGTGCTCCAAAACCACCTTCAGTATTTTAAGGGTTGGCGCCTCACACCACTCAGTGCGCCAGGGTCGCCAGGTCCCTATCCTTTTGACCTTCTTTCCGCCTGAGTTCCTTTAAAGTGTACCTTCACTCCCTATTGATTCTAACTACTCTAAACTACATCTAAACATCGAGAGATCATTCATAACATGTATCATAACCTTGAATTCATAATTCAAATTCAAGGTAGAGTTAAGAGTTAAGTCTTGAGAGTTCTTTCAAGTCATTTTGAGAAGTCTTTTGCAATCTTTTAAAACTTGTTTTAAGACTTGAGTATTTGAATATAAGGATGAGTAGAGTTAAGTTCATTTTTTTTTAAAAATGAATATATGGGAACTAAGTATTCCCAAGAGTAAATGTTTTTACATTTAAAAGATGAGGAAACTATGATTTCCAAATAAGTTATGAGAAGTTTTGAGTACTATCTCTTTTAAGAGAAACCTTTTAGTAATAATCTCAAAGATTAAGGATGAGGAAATGTTTTTAAACATATGAGCTAAGTTATATTTTGGGAGTAGTATTGAGCACCAATATGGGGAAGAGTTCAGATAACTTAAAGTCCTCATAAACCATGTAGACAACGTGGGTATAAAGGGTAATACTTCTTAGATGATTTCTTATTGCTTTTTAAGCATAGCTTAGTGGATCCACTTAGTGAGTAGTCCTATACACCGGTAAAGTATAGGATATTTCTGGAAGTGTGGGAGAGACGTTGTATCACCAAATAGCTCACAGTGATGGTCGTCGATTAGAGAATCTCCCTAACAGAGTTATTTTGTATCTTTATATACAAATTGAGTTATTATTGTATTTTTTAAATACATTTAAGTTGTTATCTACTATTTTAAAAGCTTTATTTATAATGCATTTTTACTACTGCTTTATATTGAACTTAGTTGAGTAAGTCTGAGTATCCTTGAGTTGAGTTGAGGTAAGTATGTTTCATTCCTTCCAGTTCAAGCTTATGTTATGTTTTAGATTTTTTCTTACATGCTCGTACATTCAATGTACTGATGACATTTGGTCTGCATCATTTCATGATGCAGATACAGGAGATCAGGGTCATCAACATGTGATTCGTTGATACCATCTACAGTTCGAGTTAGCTTTGGTGAGCCTCCTTTCTTCTGGAGGATCCCTTATTTATTTATGTCATGTTATTTCAGTTTTGTTTCAATGATCGGGGGTCTTTTCCCGACATCCCTCATAGTATTAGAGGCTTCATAGATAGATAGACAATAGTAGTTCATGAGTCTTTTTCATTTCCTTTGTTAAATGTTGAGACTTGAGTTGTCTCGTTTGGCCAGTGAATGTTTTAAAACATTATGAGCTATCTTTTTTAAAGACATTGAGTAAAGTTTGCTTTTTAAAGTTCTTGTATTGTTGAGTAAGTCTTCCGTTGAGAGTTGAGCCAGGGCAAGGGTTCGCTTGAGGTCAACAATGGTTCTTGAGTGCCAGTAGCGTCCAGTCTATAGGCTCGGGGCGTTATGCAATCGAACTCCCTAAACATCAAAAGTACTCTCGGATTCATTCGGAACTCTATGTACAAAAACCATATATGCAAATCAATCATACTCGATGTTCTAGACTCAATGGAACCTTCAAAACATGAATCTGAGGTATCCTTGACCTAATATCTGTGAAAACCATAAGAAACTAACTCAATGCCTAAAAAGGCTAAAACAAGCTAGGGACCTCTAAAAATTCAACCAAGACCTCACCTTAAGCCTAAAATCATTCTCCGAATCAATCAAAACTTTTTAGAATTCTAATTTAAGCATCCAAACCCCGAACATTGACCAAAGTCACCCCAAAAAATAAATTCCTATAATGTCACAACTTAGTACCTTAAATCTCTAAAAAAAAACCACTCCAAATCTGAAATCGACAACTCTCACAAATCAGATCCCACTTTTTGGGATTGACAGAATTCCATTTCGACACTCGAAACTCTAAAAGACATTGAAAACTAGCTTCTTAACAATATTAGCCTTTCAAACTCAAAACTTAAAAAATTCTCAACTTTGAACTCAAAGTTTGAAACCAACTTTCAATCATAAAACACTTGGGGTCAATATAGTGAGGGGAAAAATGATGAATTCACGAAACTTTCCAAAAATGACCAATCGGATTATTACATTATCCACCACTAAAAATCATGTTCGTTCTCGAATATAAAGCAAAAGGAAGTACATGAAGCCTAAAAAAAGTTGAGGATATATGGTACGCATATCTGATTTTGTCTCCCAAGTTACCTTACCAACTGAACGGTGCTTCCATTACACGTTCACTAAAGCAATCTCCTTGGTCCTAAGCTTTCGGACCTACCTATCCAAAATGGCAATAGGATCCTCCTCAAAATATAAGTCTATACCCAACTCAGCTGAATCAAGAGAAAGTATATGGGACTCATCTGGTAAGTACTTCCAAAGCATGGAGACATAAAACACGGGATGCACAGCTGAAAAACTAGGTGGAAAAGCCAGCTTATAGGCCATATCTCCCACATGACTCAAAATTCCTAAAGGTCCAATGAATCTAGGGTTAAGCTTGCCCTCCTTTCCGAACTTCATCACACCCTTAATGGGTGACACTCGAAGCCAAACCTGATCACCCTCCATGAACACTAGAGCTCGAACTCTCCAATTTGCATAACTCTTATGTCGATTTTGGGTTGTCAACAGTCTACCCTAGATCATACGAACCTGCTCCATAGCATCTATAAGCAAGTCTATATCTAATGAATCCATTTCAGCTGAATCAAACCATGCGATCTAAGATCTACATCGTCTACCATACAATGCCTCAAAAGGGGCCATCTAAATAACTGAATGATAACTGTTGTTGCAGGCAAACTCTGCTAAGGGCAAATGTCGATCCTATTTAGAACCAAAATCGATCAGACAACTCAGAGCATGTCCTTCAACACCTGAATGGTCCACTCGGACTGACCATCTGTCTGAAGATGAAAATATGTACGCATATCTAATCGATTGCCCAACATATGCTGCAAAGCATTTTAGAAATGCGATGTGAACAAATAGCCTCGATCATAAATAATAGAAACTGGGACTCCATGTAGTCTCACACTCTGAATGATATAAAGTTTGGCTAACTTCTCTGTCGTATAGTTCTCCCGAATCGAGATAAAATGGGCATACTTAGTCAACCTTTCAATAACCACCCAAATAGAGTCAAAACCACCCACAGTGGTAGGTAGTCTCACAATAAAGTCAATAGTGATCCATTCCCACTTCCAAGTAGGAATATACATCATCTGAGATATACCTCTAGGTCGTTGGTTCTCACACTTGACTTGTTGACAAGTCAAAAACCTCGAAACAAAATCTGCAATATTTCTCTATACGACACCACCAATAGTATTGGCTCAGATCGTGATAAATCTTTATCACTCTTGAATGGATGAAATATCGATAACAATGGGCCTCTTAAAGAATCAATCTAATAAACTAGCCCACCTTGGGCACACAGATCCTGCCACCAATCGTCAAGATACCCTCAGAATCAAGGAAAACCTCTTTAGCTTCCCCTCTTATCACCTAGTCTAGAATGAGACATAGCTTCTCGTCATCAAACTGACGCTTGCGAATCTGCTAAACTAAGGAAGAATGACCTCAATGAAAGAAATCAAACCACCCATCCCCTCAGAAATATATAATTGGATGAAATTGTTGGCTAACCTCTGAACATCTCTAGCCTATGGTGTTTCTTCCATACTAATAGCGGCAAGACTTCCCATGCAAGAAGTCTCCTACTCAAGGCATCAGCCACCATATTGGCCTTTCCTGGATGATACAAGATAGTGATGTCGTATTCCTTCAATAGCTCAAGCCATTTGTGCTGCTTCAAGTTCAGATTCCTCTAACTAAAGATATATTGAATACTATGATGAATCGTGAAGACCTCACAATGAACCTATATAGATAATATTGCCAAAGATTAAGTACAAACATTATGGCTGCCAACTCTAAATCATGGGTAGGGTAGTTCTTCTCACGGGTCTTCAACTGCCTAGAAGCATAAACGATGGCCTTACCCTCCTGCATCAGAATACCACCTAACCTGACTCTAGAAACATCGCAATAAATGATGAAGTATACGCCCTCCTTAGGTAAAGTTAAAACATGAGTCGAAGTCAATAAGGTCTTGCGCTTTTGAAAGATCTACTCACACTCATTAAACCACTACAAGCTCACACTTTGTCGAGTCTGGTCAAAGGAGATGCAACAATAGAGAAGTTCTACACAAATCACCTATAATAGCCCGCAGTCCTATGAAACTCCAGATCTCAGTAATTGATGTAGGTCTGGTCCAACCCCTCATTGCCTCAATCTTGGATGGATCTACCCGAATACCTACCTTAGACACCATGTGTCCCAAAAATGCCACAGAATCAAGCCAAAACTTGTACTTCAAGAACTTGACCTAAAGTTTCTCTTCCCTTATTCTCTGGAGTGCAATCCTCAAATGCTGATCGTAAGCCTCTTTTGTCTTGGAGTACACCAAGATGTCGTGAATGAACACTATCACAAAAGAATCCAGCTAAGGCCGGAACACCCTATTCATCAACTCCATGAACGTTGCAGGGGTGTTAGTCAAACTGAAATACATAACAACAAACTCATAGTGCCTATAACAAGTACTGAAGGTTGTCTTAGGGATATCTGATGCCCTATTCTTGAGCTAGTGATATCCAGATCTTAAATCAATCTTAGAAAATAGAGATGCACCTTGAAACTGATCAAAAAATTCATCAATACAAGGAAGAGGATACTTGTTCTTCACAGTCACTTTGTTTAACTGTTAATAATCAATACACATTCTCATGGATCCGTCCTTCTTCCTAACAACAATATAGGAGAACCCCATGTAGAAACACTAGGGAGAATAAACCCCATACTCAACAAATCATTTAACTGATCTTTCAATTCCTTTAACTCAGCTGGATCCATACGATAAGGAGGAATAGAGATGGGCTTGCTGCCAGGCTCTAAGTCAATGGCAAAGTCAATATCGCCATCCGGAGGAACACCTAGAAGATCAGTAGGAAACACATCTAAAATCTCTCGACACTAGTATCCTGAATGAAAGCCAATTAGGACAAACAATCTCTATCAACCAATTTTTGAGCTCAAATGAATGATATAACTTTGTAAGGGTAAGAAGACACCGGTCCACTCGACTCTCGGGACACCCGGCATCGCTAAGATCACACTCTTAGCACAACAATCAGGAATAACATGATGCAGAGAAAGTCAATTCATACCCAATACACTATCAAAGTCTACCTTCCCCAGAATGATCAAGTCTACCCAAGTATCATACCCGACCAATAAAAAAGATAGGATCGATACACTCAATCCACAATAATAATAATAATAACAATAACAATAACAATAACAATAACATTAACAATAACAACAGCAACAACAACAACAACAACAACAACAACAACAACAACAACAACAATAACAATAACAATAACAATAACAACAATAACAATAACAATAACAATAATAATAATAACAATAA
>JAJOOR010047376.1:0-13498 GCA_036250505.1 Solanum acaule
AGTTGTGTATGGGATTGGTCCCGAATTTTGTACTCTAAAGTATTAGATGGTTTTGAGACATCATGTATAAAGTCTAGAAAGTCTTCCGCTTGCTATTGTTTCTTTTTTTATGAAATGTTTTCTTGGTAAAGAAAGTTTTTAATTCCCTATGGTTTTAGTGTCTATGCGATGAATGAATTGCTAAGAGGCTTGTATTAGACCTCTCTTCGAGGTCGAGTACGCCGGTTACGACTAGGGGGTGATCCCGGGTCGTGACACTAAAGTTGATAAACATATTATTAAAGAGCTCGAAAGGAAATCTGATGGTGTATCCTACTATGGTGTTGAGGCTTCACAAGAAATATATGACAATATCATCAAAAAATCAAATGGAGAGGCTAATACTAATGAAATCTCTCAATATTATGGAGTTGCATAGGAAGAAGCGTGTTCTAAAATTTTGAGCATCAGAGTTTCAAACTTGTTCCTCATAGATGTATCTCCAGATAGTACAACGGCAGGGAAGTTAAGAGAAAGGGGGAGTCTAGGAACTCAACGATGAGATAATTCACATGGCTCATTCGATAACAAAAAATCTTTATCATTTGATGAAGCAAGAGGAGTTCGGAAGAAATTGCTATGATCTTCACCAAGACGTGGCTCAAAGCTTCGGTTGAGTTCTTCCACAACAAGTATGGGGTAGTTTCCAAAAAATCACTTTAAGGGGGAGTGAAAAAATAAAATTGATTTTTTGGAGGTACAAAAAATATCTTAGATATTTTGTAGAACTTTCTAGAATTTGGTAGGGGAAAATGCATAAGTACCCCCCCAACCTATGCCCGAAATCTCAGAGACACACTTATACTATACTAAGGTCCTATTACCCCCCTGAACTTACTTTATAAATAATTTTCTATCCCTTTTCGGCCTACGTGGCACTATCATTGAAAAATTATCAACACGCATTGGGCCCACAAGATAGTGCCACGTAAGCTGCAAAGGGGTAGAAAATTATTTATAAAATAAGTTCAGGGGGGGTAATAGGACCTTAGTATAGTATAAGTGTGTATCTGAGATTTCGGGCATAGGTTGGGGAGGGGGGAGGGGGGACCTATGCATTTTCCCAATTTGGTAGAGTAAATATCTTTGATATTTATACTTAAGAAAAATCTAAATGTTCTAGATAATTAGATACTTATAGTAAAGTATAGATTAATCTAGATTCTTGTTAGGTATTTAGAGGATAAGGTCATCTAGATTTTTCTTGTAGATCTATCTAGAATAATTTCTAGAAGCATCCCTACACTAGTATAAATAGGGGTGCCCATAGTCATTTGTAAACAACCCAAGAAAACCCAAGAACAACTCGAATAAAAGAGTTTTCTTTCATAAAGAAGTTCTCCTTTTTAACTTCCTCTTCCTTAGTTGAATCTTCCGATCTTAGTTAACCATCTTGAGCTAGCAGATGGTTTCCCGATTATACTTTTCTTCTGCTATTCTCTACAATTGCAAGGGAGGCGATGTATGACTCTTGAAAGTTTGGAGAACCATCTATTATAGGTATTTTATGTATGTCCTCTTCTATTTTCTTTGCTTGACGATTACCTAGTGAAACCTTTGACTACTATATCTTGATTGAAATGTTCATTTTATATAATTGATTAATGAATGGAAATGTTTGTACTTTCTTTTGAATATTTCTATATGCAAAACTTGTGTTTAATATGATATAATTGAGATAATTCTTAAAGTCGAAACCATAATTCTCTTTACATGTAAGTTGAATCCAAACAAACTATAGGTTTTACTGATATAACATACCACAAAATAACAAAATCAAACTTTAAAAATTCAAATCCTACCGCTTTTTTCATGACCCAAAATCCGAGATCATGATGACACACACCCCGAGAACCCCAAAATGGTGTGCAAGTTAAAAGATTAACACATGTGAGACTTCCAAAGGAAAGTCAGGCCACAATCGATAAGAAAACAACCAAAAAGTTCCCAAAACATGGTAGCATAAGTATAAAGATCATCTAAAACATTTCTAGATTCTAAAATGCATCTCAAGTCTTTGAAAGGAAATTAAAGACTGTAAATAATAGATGGAGTTCAATGGCGATCCGAAAAGCAGGATCTCACCACAACTCAGAAAGAGAAAAAATTACTAGATCTGATCAGCCACCACAAAGATCACCCTGACTAGCATCTGCATAAAAAAGGATAACAGAAGTAGGGGTGTGTACAATCCACATGTACGCAGTAGGTTAGATCAGCAACTAATCAGATTTAAGAAATAAACTATGAAATGCTTCCACCTGCACGCATAAAAGTCCCACTCCGGCATCGTTGCCGCCAATTTATATATTAATGGTGCAAATAAAGTAAACACACAAGGGGAAAGATTGTTGACACTCAATTTTGACCCTCCCCGATAATGATTAATTTTCGAGTTTCTTAATTTTTTGAATGATTTAGAATAATTAGCTTTATATAATTCAAATTAGTTTCGAGGATATTTTAAGTAATTTCAATCGATCTTTGTAGTATTTGGAATAATAACTATATTTCATATAATTATATATGTATTTATTATGTCTTACAAATATTTTTAAAATCGTAGCAAAAGAGTTCTACATTGATTAAAATAAGTATTTTATTGATTTAGTTTTAGTTTGGATTATAGTTTAATTTTCTTAATTAATCAGTTTGTATTTAGATTAATTTAATTATTTCATTTCGTTAAGACTAAGAAGCTCATTAAATTAATTTATATTAATTCATCTTATTTAGTTATTAGCCAAATCCCCTAAACCCATTTGTGACAAACTAAATTGGGCCCTATTTGTAAATTCCAGCAGCCCACCAAGAACCCAATTCCCATTCCTAAGCATACCCATCAGCATAATTCCATACGTCCAGCAACAATTCCCACCCCTTTAAAATCCTCACCAACAACCCAAACTCCAGCCCACCGCTTGACACCTCGACCCAGCCCAATTCTCTGTTCAAAAAGAACCCAGAAACGTTAACATCACAGTGAACAAGAGCAACACACAACGTTCACAATTCAAAATGATGCTATTCCCAACAGCTCACGACGTCAATACATGGAAATCGCAGGAGCAGTACGATTTTATTGTCTTCTTCCTCACGTCCCTCTCAACTTGTATTGTCGCGGCAGCAGGCACACGTTTCTCCTTTTCCTTTTCTGAAATGGGTTGAAAATTTCAGAAAAAAGATGTTTCCCTAAATTGGTGAAAGAGTTTTGGGAGTTTTGAATTCGAAATGGGCCTTGAATTTGGATTTCGTCTGTTTTCCCTCCCCTTTTCCGAACCCTAATTCCCCTTCTATATATTTTGCTTGTTATTCACTGTTGAGGGGGGGAGATTTTTGAGTTGGAAGAGTTTTTAGCAAAAATATAAGAATAGCTTAAGAAGAAGTAGTCTGAATACATATGAAATACACTCTGAAATAGAGAGGTTAACTCGTCTAAAAACTTGGTTTTATTTTCCTTTTGGTGCTATCCATCGCTCTATCACAAGTTCATTCGAACTCGAGATAGCTGCTCAGATTTCTGTCCAGACTCCCTATTTGTTGTCCGGGGTCAAGTTCGTGTAGTGGTGAAGTCGTTGCTAGCTCTTGGTTCATGTTCGCTGCCCGAAAAAAGTAACACTACTCTCTCCCAATAACATTTTCTTCATCTCTTTTCTTATCTCAATATTTGATGTTGGAAGATCTCTGTTCTGAGGGTGGCCTACTAATATATGTAGTTGGGTTTATGGTGTTGTTGATGTGATGCATATACTCCTATGTGATTTCGCGTCTTGGTCGGGTGAGATATTAGTAAAGCTATCTTGGGATATGTATTGATCGTTATATTCGCTAACTTGATTGTGAGTCTTTAATTAGCGGAATCACTGCCTCACGTTGCTTGAGAAGGTTAGATTCACATTTAGTTTAAATGATGAGTGAATAGGTTGTGTCTTTTCGGCCTCGCACAGTTTGTTCTTATTTTCGTTCATATGATATAATGTTAGTCGTTAATTTGATGTCCATACCTATTTTGGTTTAACTCGTGATGTTGTGTTCATAGCTCCGTCTTTGTAAAGTTTCGGCTTAGCTAGAGTGATCCTTGCCTTTTCCAGAAAACCATTTTCCTGCCTTTGTTTAAATCTGTAGATATTCTTTCTAGTTCTTACTTGTTGATTAGTCGAGTTATTCATTCGGTGTCATTGTCCAACCATGTTGTTTTCTACGGACATTATTTATGCTAGTTTATGCTATCGTTTAGCATATTTAGTTTGAATAGCGATGTCATTTTGCTTAGGCCTTTAGATTGTAGCCATTTTCCTCTTTTTGTTTCAAGTGAGTTAGCTTGACCCTTTAGCATGATAAGTTGTTAGCTTTGGGTCTCCATGGATAAACCGGGTATTGATTATTGCATAAAGTGTGATGTTTGTCTAGTGTGCAGCATGCTCCCTCTCTATCTCTTTATACTTTGGAATCTTGTTGTTTGTTAATCGCTTGTTCATAATGTGAGCTTTCTTTTGCTATGCCAATGCTTATTCTCCTTTTGAACTTTTTACTGTCACTATATATGTTGTACCTAGGAATTTCCCTGTGTTAGGATTTATGGTAGTCTAATGTGGAATTTGTCACTTCCTATCTTGTATTAAATTCCTTCTCGTCCATGTTAAGTCATAAGATGAGTAGCAAAGGTTTTCTCTTGCTAACAGTGGAATTCTTTTGTCTTTTTAAAGGTCATAAATAATTGGGTCTAACCATGACTTAGAGTCAAGTATTTTCTAATTGCTTTATTCATATGTTCTAGCTAGGTGCCTTATTTCATATGCTTTTTTTAAAAAAAAAAATTGTTTGTCTTTAGCATTACATGATTGATAGCTTAAGCAGAGAAATCTATTTGTATCGATATGGTGTTAGCTCTTCTATATATATATATGTATATATATATATATATATATATTATCTTATAGAATCATTGACTTTCTTGTTGCTTGTTGGTGTGCATTGTGCAAGAGTCATTAGATTAGCTTGATAATTACTCCTAGTTTGAAGACTTTGATTACTACTTGATTTTTGAGCTCATAGTCACTACTATTTATTTTTTATGTTGTCTTAACTTGATTAATTTATTTGGCCTTAGTTTGAATGTTGTATTCACTTTGATGCATTTATTATTTTTGCAACTGATTAATCTTCATTGTCCTTTAGATGTATCTTTTAAGATATTACTTTCGAATACTAATCCTTATTTCCTTTTTGTTGCATGTGAAATTTGCCTTGAGTTCATCATGAACGCATCTTCCCAGTCTTGCATTTCGGAAGAGCCATAAAGGCTCAAATTCTCTTTCTGAGTCAGTCAGCCATTAAAATCGACGAACAGGTCTTGAAGGTGGAAAAATGCCAAAGCGGAGGAGAATTGAAAAGATTGGGCCTTTGGCCCACTCTTTATATAAAAAGGATTGTATTTTATTTTTTATTGGGCCTAAGCCCATTTAGTCATTATGGTTATTATTTTGTAAGAGTTTAGGACAGGTGAAAAATTGGACCTAAGGCACAAAGAAAAATATTTATTTACGTTAGTTTAGGACAGGTGCAGGTGACTCTAATGGGCCGAAGGCCCAAAATGAAAATGAGCCCAAATACTAGCCCAGGAGGACAGGAAAACCAGATTTGGGCCCAAGTCTCTTTCCCTCTTTGCTTTATTGTGTTTGTTTACTTGCCGATATCTGCTATTTAATCTTAAGGTTTTAAAAAATTCAAATTCCTGAAAGACACCCATTCTGAGTTAATTACTTAACTAAGCTATTCATCTTTTACTTGACTTAAATAAATAAATAAGTTTATAAAATATTTCATTTTGGTAATATTTCAATATTTTTCTTTTAAAATGGTCATAACTATAAAATTGTTCAATCCAAATTAAGTCAAACGAATTTAGCCAAATAATTAATTGCCGGATAACTCGTATTAACGGGTATTTCGGGTGCTTTTAAACCCTTCCCAAAATGCTAATATGAACCCCGAACTCCTTTAAATATTTTCATTAGATTTACTGTTTTAATCTTTTGAAAAATCAGTTTTCTTAATTTCCCTTTAAAAATTAAGTGACAACCCTTAAAACTAGTCTAAATATATTTTTAAATAAAACAAAGATAATATGCAAATCAACATATAAGCAAGGTACGCAATCCAACAAGATGGACAATGCGATGTAATGATGATGAAATGATGTGGTGGAAAAAGGGTTGTCGCACAACCTGTCGTATACACCTTTCCGAGCTTTAGCTTCCAGAAAAGGACCCATGCGGTACTCGCAGTCCATACACCAATCTCATAATCTCAATATATCATCAACTTGACACCTAGCTCATGGTCAAGTAAGGTGTCACATTTTCTTTCCCAAAAATAGTATTCAACTACAACAAGATTAGTTGACGACTAAACTTCACTAAAAGAATTCTAAACACCACTCCCCAGCAGCGGCGCCATTTTCGATAACACGTGTAGGTGATCACATTAAAGTATAAACCCAACTAAGAGTTGGGGTCGATCCAACAGGGAGTGATACAGTAAAGAATTCAATTACGAAGTGAAATTGTGTTCTAATCGTGTGTAGGTGTAGACATTTTCGAAACAACAAAGTAAATGGTAAGGGGTTGACAATTAATGTCAAAATGGGGGATTTGAGTGAATAATTAACAACTACGAACAATCGGGAACAATCGGGAACAAATAAGTAGAGAGGGGTCCTTGGGAGTTTGATCAATTGAATGTCTATTTCGCTTAATGGGTGATTATTATTTATTAGAAATCGTTGAATCTTAGTGAGTGAATAATTAACAACTACGAACAATCGAGAACAATTAAGTAGAGAGGGGTCCTTGGGAGTTTGATCAATTGAATGTCTATTTCGCTTAATGGGTGATTATTATTTATTAGAAATCGTTGAATCTTAGTGGGTAGGCTAGGCTTTAGGTGTAATAGTCATTTCTCAATCAACTATCATGAATCAAGTGAGTTCTCTCGAACCTCGACAAGCATAACACATATAAACAGCTCAATACCTCAATTAATCTACTTTTTCAAGCTAGATTGGTAGAATTATATTTAGACCTACTTTCTCAAGCTAAGTCCAAAAATACTCAATCACTACAATCATCTATCAATAGTTGTAACTCTAAAACACCTTTCTCAAACAAGCATAGAATGCTAGGCTAGAATTGCATTTGCAACTACAATTCATCAATTAAAACTCAACTACCAATTGAACCCACTTCAAATCAACAATAAAATCAGTAAATACTAACACCCATAAGCTAATTGAAGCATTCAATCACATAATCACACCCCCAAAAATTGGGGTTTTAGCCACACATAATAAAGAGTAGGGAATTATTACCAACTATGTTTTTCATCGGCTTGGGAAACAATCCACAAGTCTTCAAAATGCTCAAATTGAATTCCAAATCAAATAAACCCTAAATCTCTACTCAAAAAGTTAAAAAACCATATTAGGGATGAAAATCCCAAAACCAGACAATGTGGGAACTCTCCAAAACTTCAAAACTCCCCTTTCTTCTTCTGAAATTGGCATTTATATGTTCCCAGATTTTCAGCTTCGGAGCCACTTGGCGAAATAAGTCGGCGATGCGCCGAGTGCTCCTTTCCATCGCCTTTTTGGCTTAGCTTTTCACCACTTCCCTTCTGTGACTTTAGGCGGTCAAGGTCGGGCTCGCTGACCTATTAGCTTACACGCCAAGTGCTCCTCTTCTCACCTTTTTGGCTTGCTTGTTCACCATTTACTCCTGCCTAAATCATTATCGCCAACATTTTGGTGATTCACCAAATTACCCTTTTTATCGCCAAGTTGACCTTGTTCATGGGCTGACATGCTGGAACTTTTGGCGATCTGAAGACCCACTTGGCGTATCGCCAAGTAGCCTTAGCGAGTATCAACCTTGCTTTTCTTCAACTTCTTTAGTTTTTTCACTCTTTTTTTGCCCAATAATGTCTATGTTTACTCATTTGCCTTTATTGCTGCAAATTAGCATTTTAACATCAGTTTAGAGCATAGGATAGGCATTGAGGACACTAAAACTCTGAATATCAAGGCCTAAATGAGTTGAAATCCCCGACTCATCACATACCCTGCCTCAAACCACCATATAGGCGATCTACATCCCCTCCCATAAAATGTTTCAAATTGGGCTATGTCAATGCTAGCGTGGTAACTGTTGTTATAAAAGAATTCACATGATGGCAGGAACTGATCCCAATGGCCCCAAAGTCAATCACACAGGCCCTTAGCATGTCATCCAACACAATGCTATTAATTATTTTTATTTTTTCCTTAATCTTATCATTAATGTTATTTATATTATTTTCTTAAATCACTTTTTTTCTTTCTTTTGTTCTTTCACTTTCTTTTATTTATTTATTTATTTTAAATATTAGTTATTGGTATATAGGGTTTTGAGTTTTTTTTTTGTACTTCTCTAAAATAGAATTTTGAATTTATGCCCAGTTTAAAAAAACAATTAATTATATGAATTCTTCTTTTGAAATGGAAAATAAGATCTACTTTCTCTTCTTATATTACTTTAGGTTAAGAATTTTAGTTTTTTTAAAAAATAAAATAAATTTACAATTATTATTTTTTTGGTGAACAAAATTTTTCATTTCAAAACCAAAGTGAACCATTAAAAAACTAAATAGGTGCAGACCACCTATTTCTCAATCCTGCTACCACATCCATCAATACATGTCCAAAAAATATAAAAGAAAGACATAAACTATGTATAAGCTTAGAAGCAATCTATCTCAAACTATTCAACGACTACTATGACATTTAAATGAGTAACCTGGTGTCTGCCCATCCCTATGGAATTCTGACAATCAAAGTAAGAGCAGCCTTCCATCTTGGACGAGTTTGAGCTCTAACATGAAGATGATAGGCAATTTCCTTTAATAATGGCACTCCTCGAGGCTACCCCCTGGACGGGGACACAGGACCTAGGATCACGAATGACCCCAAGCTAACCCTGTTGGCATAACATAAACTTACTATGATAACAAAACTGATGCGGAAACTTAAATATCATGAAAATGAAAATGATAGGAAATACCCATTCTATATCTGAATATATGAAAACTGCGAGTTTGAGTACAAAAGAGAAATCAAACTCTAAGACTAAAGTTGAAACTAACTATGTCTGAAATAAGCCTCTAGACTGACTAGAAATGTTGGGACATGACCCCAACTAGATCTAGCAAAACTGAAACTAAAAACTAAAAGCGATAAGGATAAACATGTCACTAGTCCTCGAAGAATGAGGACTCACCACTGATGTTGTTGAACTGAAGATCGGGAACCGATCTAAGCGTGATCTGGATACTGAGGACCTGAACCTATATCATGAGAAGATGTAGCACAACGTATGCGTCATTACTTGAAAGGTACTGAGCATGCAGGATAAAGTAAAGCTGAAATAAACATATAATTGAACAAGGAATAAAGTAAGAGTGTAATCTGAACATGATATAGAGACTGAATATTGAGCTAACTGAATGCAATGACCATTTTATAACATGCTAAGACTGAATACTGATTGTACTGAAATGTGGTCAATGCAATGGAATCTGATTGAACTATGGGAGCTACTAATAACCGATAATAAAACCATATGAGCTAAATGTGGAGTCCGATGTATATGCCCTATCGAGAGGACCCAATATACCTAGCCAAAGGTATAGAGGCATGCTGGCATGATCACTAAAATGATGCCCACATAGGGGACTTACAACCTACATGGCTCGTAGTTCTGGGACTATTCGGGTACGCTGAACCTTAGTCCAACTCGATATTATGCTACTCCCAATGGATTAATTGATTAATATATTATGACTGAATTTATGTGATTCACTGGATAGCTCAAAATGACATGTGAACTGAGAATGCACATTAATAAACTGATAATGACACATTCATACACTGAGGCATGTATATATGAAATAGCTGAAATATCTGGCCTAGCATGTGTAATTCAAGAACTAAAGAACTACATAGTTAGGGTTCTGAAATTCATGCAATAAACTGAGTAATAACATAATAATCTGATTTGGATCATTCTAATAGCTATACCCCAACAATTCTAACATTCAAGAAACCTTAGGTCTAGATGATATTGAGGGAATCAAGAATCTGACTAAAAACTAGGGACCTAATGGGCGAAAGGAACCCACTAGTGAAATCTCACATACCTGGTGACAAATTCCACGGAGAAATCTTTCAATTTCGGGGTTGGAACTGATGGAACCTTGCTCCATTCTTGAACTAGGGTTCTTGACCTCTTTTCTCCTCTTACGCTCTAATTTTTTTAAGTTTTGATTAATGATTTGACTTAGGTAAGTTCTAGTTATGTTTCTAGGCTTAAACTGACTAAAACCTCATAATTTAGGGTCTAAACAATGTAGTTTAGGGGACAAACGAACAAGAAAATACCAAAAGACCCTGACTTAAAAGCTGTCGGAGTCACTGATGGACTGGACTGACGGACCATCGGTTGACTGACGGTCCGCACTGGTCGACCATCATTCGCGACTAATGGCTGAAATTTGGGGTCTGAAATTAAAAATTGACTGGCCCATCGACGGAGCTAACTAACGGGTCGTGAGTCGACTGACGGTTTGTACTGGTCGATCGTTGTTCGCGACTGAGAGCTGAAATCTGAAGTGTGAAACTAAAATTTGACTGGCCCATCGATGGAGCTGACTGACAGGCCATGAGTCGACTGACGGTCCGTCGGTGACACCTGCAACTTCTGAAAATATGGAATTTTTCCTTTCTCGAATCTGGGGTGTTACAAATAACTTGTCAATTGAAGTTGGCCCTATTTAAACCTGATTTTATTTTTCTCCTTCCAGAGCAACACAACCAATGTGATTAAACAACAACTAACCAAAGCACCTTTTCCAGATGTACCTTTAGCCTAAGTATTTACCCAACATAGTTCATTTTCCCAACCATCAATACTTCTTGTAAAGCCTAACCAATCCAGCAATCATGCCCAAATAGCCTTTGTGGTAAAGCAATCAAAAAACATATGCTCTACAGTCTACGTTGCATTGTTACAGAAACTACACTCTAGAGGGACATGGATACCAATTTTCAGCAGTCTGTTAGCTGTAGCGAGTCATGCAAGACAATACTCTTCCATGGCATCTTCTGGTAAATAAGGAGTAGGCTAAGGTACATCTTTTTTATCGAGAATCTACCATTGCAGGCCATCAGTGCTAGCCTGCTCTTTAGATCACCTTGCAAGTGTTGTGCATTCAGGATGATTTTCCGAACCTCAACAATCTTTCTCAGCACCCAAGTAGCATTCATTGGGATGGAGCATATTTCCACAGATTTCCCTTTCATATAATATACCTACAACCATTTTAGGGACTTTACGGATAAGAGCAACTGCAGTACAACTAAAGGCTTTAAGCATTTCACCTGTGTGAAAGAATTCCTGGATAGCCTTAACCACATCTGATTCAACTACTGTCCAGTTCTTCACAACAAACTCAATTGGTATTCCATCAATCCCGGGAGACTTATCATTTGGCATACTTTTGATGGCAAGCATAATCTTTTCTTCAGTTTATAGGGACCACTAGCCTACACTTTTGTTCATATGTTAGACAAGGCCCCTCTCTTATGAAAGCAACATTAGGACATGGTAGATTCTTGCCCCCATTAGTTCTGAGTAAAATCTAATAAATTACAAATTTGAAATTATTAAAAGTAGAATTTTCAACAAATTATTATGGGAGCTATCATAAATGATGTACTCATAATTCCTTTATCTGCATGAAATTGATTAAAATTCGTTAATACTTGTATATTGTATATTTGGTTCAATAATAGTTAATTACTTCCATGAATGAATGGTCTTTTTATTTCTACTTAATTTATTTAAAAAATCATTTTAAATTCGCGCGGGGACAAGTTTCCTAGTTGATTAAAAAGTGGAAAAAATAAATAATAACTTATATTAAGTGAAATAAATGGTTGCCTTTCAAAGGACTACATCTATCTATAATATTGGACAAGATGAAAGGCAAAATGTTCCATTAAGATTATAGGAATGTTTTGTTTCATCCTAGCTAAGTTGTCTTCCCTCAATGTACTTGAGCACAAGTCCTTGGGGAAACTGGCTAATATTTGTGATGACTTTTCATAATCTTTCTAGCAAGGCATTTCAAATGCACTAGGAACTAAAGATACAGACAAGATTATGACAATCATGATTTTTCGTACCTATCAACTTACCTTCTCAAATGTCAAACACACCATAATAAGTTAGATGCAATGATAGTATGGCAATCATCATTTTTCATACCAACCAACTTATCTTCTCTAGTGTCAACACATCATAATTGTTGGGTTCTGAATGATGATTGAGCGTCATGCGGAAGCTTACTATTTGCAAATCATATAATTGATAAATCAGATAATAAAAACTTATACTAAAAATCAAAATATTATTATATCAAAACTAATATAAAGAAAAACATTGAAACTTTAGAGAGAATAAATCTCTCCATAACAAAAGTCTTAAATGACTACATTGTGAATGTTACCTCTTTAGATCATTCTGTAATATTCCAGTGGTTGCCGCAAGGAATGACGTCATAGCTCCTGCAAAAGTAATAACAATCAAAGATAGTAGCGAACCAGAAGAAATTCCCGTAGTTGCATAAGGGGGACGTTGAAAACATATTGTTTTTATATTAGGAGAAACAAACCTATATTTATAGAGTCCTAAAACCTTTTCTTACAAGAAAAAGAGTTCTAAAAGGAGAAAATAAACCAAATATGAAAGAATATTATATTTTCCTTTCAAGAAAAATAAAAACATTTATGGTAATGTTTTGTCTTTTCTTTAAGAAAAAATAAATCTTAAATTATGGTAAGAAAATCAGGACAAAACCCTAACAAATCTCCCTTTTTGGCTGGATTTTCTTGACAAAATTTGATCTGTCTTCTTCATTGCATGATAATCTTGATCTGTCTTCTTCACAAAATCTTCATCACTATTGCTTACCATGGTTAAAAATAAAGTTTAAAATATATAGGTTAAAAATGGATTAAAAATATTTTGTTTTTATTCTTAAAAATTGCAGCAACGGGAATGTTGAAAATATGGTTGAAACTTCTTCTCCACATGTAGCTTGACAAAAATCTTCATTATCATCAAATTGATTACAAATTGATTTGAAACCATCTTGAGCATGTCTTTAACCTCGTTGAACTATAGGACCACCGGATCTTTGAACCATGTGCTCTGATACCACTTGTTGGGTTCTTAAGGGTGATTTGGCGTCATGCGGAAGCTTACTATTTGCAAATCATATAGTTGATAAATCAGATAACAAAAACTTATACTAAAAATCAAAATATTATTATATCAAAACTAATATAAAGAAAAACATTGAAACT
>JAJOOR010047380.1:0-12291 GCA_036250505.1 Solanum acaule
GAGTCATTTATACAAAAAAAAAAGGTCATGTAATTTATGAAAATTTAGTATTGTTGGTTGAACCAATAATATTATTACTATAAGAATCATTGAATTTAGTATGAAATTATGATAATTAGATTGTTACTTAACTGAAGCTTTTCATATCAATTTTTATGTTTTCATTTTTTTTATCAGCAATTTTAAATTGAAAATGCAACATAAGATTTTTTAACAATTTTTCTGAATAGATAATATCAGAATTGTAACTTAATTTGTATTTATATATTTTATTATATCATTTATTAATTATTTTAAAATATATTTAATATCTTTTTATATCCATGCGAAGCGCGGACAAGTACACTAGTTATATAATAAGAGTAATATTTGGATTGTTATCTTGCCAGGTCACCAAAATTTGAATTAAACTTGGACACAGACTACGTAATGCAGTAATTGTTGGAGACAAATTATGTATTTTCTTGGTATCTATAAGTAGATAATACGTCACCTTCATTAATTTTGACACCCACGACGAGGAAGTTAACACTAGGTAATAATCTCTTCTTTAACTAGTCTTTTCTTTTCTCGTGTTGTATATTTTTTTTCTATTTTTTCTAAGAAAGAGTAGCTAGATTATAGATCGATTTAATAGTAAATCGACTCCTCACCATCTTGTCTTTCTTGTTTGTTGTTTTGCCTAAACTTTTGCAACAACTGACTTGTCAACTACTTGTGTAAATCAAAGTACACTATATTTGTGACTATAATTCACGTAATTTATTAACAGAAGACAATCTACAATCTTGAGCTTGCTTTCGTCAATCTTTTATTCATACAACCTATAATTTTGATCTGACTTTCTCCATTGTTTATTTGTTCAACAAGTCACAGAATTCTGAGTGAAAAACTTGATCTATTTGGACAATTAAGATATACTCGTATCGAGGTAAATATTTCTTTTTTTATTTATTTTTGTTACTTTTTTCCTTTGTCTTTTTATCTTGCAAGGAAAAATATTACTTTATATATGACGAAGCTTTATAATGTTTGAGCCAAAGATGTGTTGGAAAACATTGGTAATATTGTATTGGTAGGTAGTTATAGATATGCAGTAGTTTGAATTTTGAATTGAAAACAAATGGTGAAGTTTAAAACTTCTATGAACCAAAAATTCTTTTACAAGCTCAGAGTCTTATTTTATCACTTTATATTTGAACAATCTTTGTTGTTACCGTGATTTTGCACTACGAGGCTATGCGCATGTCCTAGTATTCATGAATACTCTAGAAATTCGTCACAATTTCATAATAAACACGTAAAACATATTTAAACATTGAGATTTGAAAAACAAGAAAGATTAACATAGAAAAGAATTTTATTACCAAAAGATTAATAAATAAAAATATAAAACTTTCTAAGTTATTCATATGATTCCGATTTAGCATGTGAAAATTAAATAATTAAGTATTGACATCTTCATTCATGACTAAAAATATTTTATTGAACGACTAAAAATATTTTAACACACCTAAATCATGATTACTATATCCTTTGCCAATACAAACATTATTTTTTGTATAACAACCATAGCATTCTCAAAGAAAACTTTACTTCAATAGTTTCCAATAATTTCACATCAATCAAATTGATTCAACTAATAGAAACATGGAACTTATTTAAAGACAATATTATTTCAAATGTGAGTTGAGAAGGACTTTTTTTTTCTCGAGAACTTACGTAGTTCTTCAGTCACTAAGATAAATAAAGCCTTCTCCTCCATTAACTTGGGTGCAAGTCACACAATTATTTTGTTCGTACAAATATGCCTAGCATAAAGTCAATCACCTAGTCACTCACACTGACCACAATATTTACTTGAGATATGACCACACTAATATATCATCTACTTTATCCAAATTAGGTTTTGGTTTAATAGGATTGTCAATTTTCTTTACTCTTTTCTCGAAGGTTGTATCATTAGCTTTAAATGTAATATAATCATATTTCTCAATATTAAAATTATAGAAATGTTTAGCATATCGACATATCTTATGACATGAAAGGCATTTTGTTTAGTCACAATCCAGTTCTTAACATGCCAAGTTGCCAACTCCAACCATATCTACTAATTCCATCTACTAAAATGAAGTGGGTTTGTGATGTCTCCTCTAATTTTTCTTGTACATCCTTCACTTTGTTTCTTTTAAGTACTCTTCTTTCATCATGAATTTAACAAACATCTGATAAAGTTTATATATAGCACTTGGCCGCTCCTTGTTCGCTCTTCATGAATATCGTGTAGCGAACTCTTTGATGGTAGATGGAAAATTTCATAATTGTTTCCGTGTTCCATAATCATAAAATAAATATCCTTAAGATTGTTGGAAAAAATCTTGTAGCTTGAGGTGTGCCTATGACATGTCCTTAAAGATATTTCACCGATTAAGGTGTATTCGTCAGGATTCAACAATCTCCTCTAGTATTAAAACTAGGAGTCTGAAACTAACAAAAAAAAAATTTTACTTAAGAAAACCGAACAAATAAACTAAGTAAGAAAAGTTTCTTTGTAATCTTTTTCCCACCCTTCCTTTTTTAACACACAAACATACTATATATAGATATATAGGTGCATAAATGCCATAAAGGCTGTATAATAACTACCATATATTCCTTTAAATCTGTGCAAATAACTCTCAAATCAATAGTATTTGATTAATGCCATAAAAGAAATTAACCATTGCCATATTAACAAAAACGAACCGTTGGCCACACTATTAAAAAATATTTAATATAATATTAATAAGGCTAAAGTAATATAGGTCAATAATATGTAATAAATTCTTTTGACCATCTTTAATAATAGATATAGATTTTCAAATATTATTCTTATACTTTTAAAGATAATAAAGATATTTTATCAATAGGATATTGCATCATCTGAGTCAACAATTTTGCATTACTCATGGCGAAGACTTTACACCGTCAGAGTCAAAAGCATTGTATTGTCTGAGTCAAAGACTTTACACCGTCTAAGACAAAAAAATTACATTCTTTAGCCAAAGACATCAAGTCGTCCAAGCCAAAGACTTAACACCGTCTCAGGCAAAGACTCTACAAATTATAAGCTGATGGCATCATGTCGTCCAAGGCAAAGACTTAACACCATCTAAGGAAAAGACTTAACATGATTTAAGTTGAAGGCATCATGTTGTTCGAGCCAAATACTTTATACCGTCTAAAACAAAGAGTGTACATGATTTTAGCCGAAGGCATCACATCATCTTAAGCCAAAGACTTTTCACATTTTGACACAAAGACTTTACATGATCAACAACGACTTTACATCACCTAGACTATGAATAATTCGCACTCAAAGAAACAATCATTCATTATTTGGATTCATTAATGCTTATAAAACACTTTTCTATTCTTTTTATTTTTGTTTGTGCAGTTTGAATTATAGTTTACTTTGGAGAATTGACGTCCTTTTCTTTAAAGTCATGATACCTTGTAATATCAAATCATAAGGATAGTGAGGTGGAGAGCAAATTGCTTGTAGGTACGACAGTAGGTGGTCAGTATGTTGACCATCTATAGGGGACCTTCCTGGTTTAGATGATTGGACTCTTGAATATAGCAGTCGTCTTTCCAAGACATGGGGTACTATTCTCTTCCGGTCATCGTACCAAAATATTGCAAGTTCTTTACCATGTTTGGGATAAAGAATCATAAATAGAGACACTGGATGGAATAATACTTTCACATTTGACCGAGAGTTTCGCTACATTCTAGGTTATATGGAATGGGCTGAAGATGTCCTCAGTAAGAGTCGCCTGGCTTTGAAGGACGCAAAAATATATGATGTTGTGTATGGTTCACTTTTTACATCTGATCGTAACACTTACATATTGCAAGCCTTCTGCAGAGCTTGGTGTTCTATTACAAATATATTGGTCATATTAGTCGGAGAACTATCTATATCACTTTAGGACTTATGTGATTGGTGGTCTACCCATAAAAGGAAGTCTTTACCATGAGGTTGTGCCAAATGTTGCAGAACTTGTGAGCACATTTGATAAGGAAAAGAGGCTTCTCCCCCAATCTTGTGAGCATTTATTTGATGCATTTCATCTACTATGAGTAGAAACTAATGATAGCTTGAATATTTCTGTGGAAAATGGATAGAATTTTGGTGGAAGAACAAAGTACGGACAACCCCTGCCAAGAAAAGAAAAGAAGTTCACCCGTCTCAAATCATCATCTAATCCAATTGGGCTAATTGATGAGTATATTAATTGATCTCCTTCTGAAGAAGCCTTGTTCCATAAGTTAGAAGTTAAGAGTCACAAGACGAACGAAACATACTCGGTAGTTTTTTTGTCTTGTTGGTTATATATATTCATGCTTCCTATGAAGGAGGGCGGTTTTATTCACCCGAGTGTCTTTAGAAACGCCTATCATTTAACATGCATGTGAAGAGTTAGCCTTGCAGTCCCAGTCTTAGCCAACATTTACAAAGGTCTAAACACAATTTCAAGATGCTCGCAACTTGATCTCGTCCGAACTTGTTTTCCAATCCATTATGTGTATGGTTGGTTAGCCTACTACTTCAAGACTCATTATCAATTAGCAGGTGGACCGGCTAATCCCCTTATGGCTATCTTTTCTGGCGAAGGATGTGCTAGGTATTTTGAAAAGAGGATGCAATGAAGAGTATACATGAAGGAGGAACTATTGGTTGGGATGCAACATTGATCGATAGGCCTCATGCACACCACTATCGCGACGAAGACATTGAAAGAGAGTTTTAATCGAATTTCTTTATGAGTGTTTGCTCAAACTATCTTACTTTAAGGGACGAAAATGTCTTTATCATTGAGCTTTATAGTCTTCATAGATTCAGCCGTCATTTTGGCTTTTTCCAAGATGCTCCTGGTCGATTAAATTAAGATTTTTGTGAAGCTTCATTGGAAGATGGATTAAAGCTTGCCTGAATTTGCCTGTTAACTAAATCCAGGGCAAGAGCAACATTTCCTCCTAATAGATCCAACATAAAGAAATTTTCAGTGCGCAACTATAAGTCCTAGTGGGAAAAATAGCATGGAAAATTTCTTGAAAATCATATGCAGTTCCTCGTGTATGTTGTTGGCCTGACTATCGATGCCTTTCAAAAACATGACCAAGAGGTCTTAATTGTGAACCAACCTCCTATTTTAAAGTCTAAAGTTTCTGTTCGAGACAAGATCAAAGGACCTCCCTATGAAGAAGTTCAAAAAGGAAAGTGCTCAACTCAAACTCATAAGATTTCTCACAAGCGACCATCTCAAGATGAGAGTAGCAATAGCCGTGTTGATCGTTGTTAGAAGAAAGTGAAACCATCTTCAGACACACCAAAATATACTAATTTGCATACGGTGGAGATTTCTCATAACAATGTTAGTTCTTCAAGGACTTTGACAACTATTAAAGAGGAAATAATTTAAATTTTTTTGTTGTCCCATGATACCAAATGACTTCACTAATTATTATTTTTCTTCTTCTCCTTCTTTTTTCACAACCAAACAATGTCAATCGGTTTGAAGTTTCTTATCAAAATAAGCCACAAGATAGTACTGAATCTTTAGAGGGGCCGAATTCAAGGAAATCATTTTTCGACGCCTAAATCAAAGCAAGAGGCTACTTGTATATCTCATGAAAGAACTACAGAAAATGCAGAATTAAATTTCCGCAAACAACCTGCAAGATCCATGTCCATATTTGATGGAAGGAAGGTTGTCTCGGATCTTCAAAAAGATTTTGTCAAGGGAGCTTGGACTAAGATCCGTTCTAAACTTGTTGACCTTAACTCAGACCGTTCTTCTTCTGTTAAGGATGAGGTTCAACTAATTTTTAAAGATTAGACGTCATAGGTATGGATATTTCCCCTCTGAAGAATTTATTGGACTCTTTTTTTAAACTTGACTCTTCATATGACCAAGCACGATCGTCCCTTGCTAATAAGGCTTTGGAACTTGAAAAATCTGAGTCATATTTGAAAGCCAGGGAACACCTTGATCTTGTCTTGAATGAAAAGAACAAGAAGTCTAAAGAGTCTAAATCATATTTTTTGAATTTCTCATTCTTTTCAAAAAATAATTCTTCAGATTTCTCGTTCTTTTCATTCAAGACAAGATAAAACTGTTTATTGGCTTTCAAATATGAGTCAAACATATTCAAGTTCCACGGCCTTATCAGCAAGGGACAATCGTGCTTTGTCATAGAAAAAGGCAAGCTTAAATAAAGACTCAAACAAAGTCTTCAAAGAGGAAATATACACACCCATGATATGTGCATCTTTAAGAATTAGTTGAACCTCATCCTTAAGAAAAGAAGCACGAGCTGCATTAAGGTCAACAAGTTTAGAACGGATCTTAGTCCAAGCTCCTTTGAAAAAATCCTTTTGAAGTGCCGAGACAACCTTCCTTCCATCAAAAATAGACATGGATGTTGCCTGTTGTTTGCGGGAATTTAATTTGACATTTGTTGTAGTTCTTTCATGAGAAATTGAAGTAGCCTCTTATTTTGATTTAAGCGTCGAAAATGATTTCCTTGAATTTGGCACCTCTACAGATTCAGTACTATCTTGTGGCTTATTTTGATAAGAAACTTCCAACATGTTGACATTGTTTGATTGGAAAAAAAGGAAGAAGAAAGATAATAATTTGTGAGGTCATTTGGCAGCATGGGACAACAAAAAAGTTTAAATCATTACCTCTTTAATAGCTATCAAAGTCCTTAAAGATTTAACATTGTTATCAGAAATCTCCACTACATGCAAACTGGTATCTTCTGGCGCATCTGAAGGTGGTTTCACTCTCTTCCAATAACGACCACCATGGCTACTACTACTCTCATCTTAAGATAATCGCTTGTGAGAAGTCTGATGAGTTTGAATTGAAAACTTTTCTCTTTGGACTTCTTCACAGGAAAGTCCCTTGATCTTGTGTGGAACAACAACTTTAGACATTAAAACATGAGTTTGGTTCACAATTAAGACCTCTCCGCCATGCTTTTGAAGGGCATCAATAGTCGGACTAACAACATTCACCAGGAACTGCATATGATTTTCAAGAAAGTTCACATGCACCTTTTCCCACCCGGACTTATAATTTAGTGAAAAAAAATTCTTCATGTTGGATACATTAGGAGGAAATGTCGCTCTTACCTTGGATTTAGTCAACACGCAAATTCACTCAAGCCTTAATCCATCTGTTGGTGAAGCTTCACAAAAATCTTGATCTAATCGACCAGGAGCATCTTGGAAAAAGCAAAATTGACGGCCAAATATGTGAGGACTGTAAGGCTTAATGATAAAGGAATTTTCGTCCCTTAAAGTAAGATTGTTTGAGTGAATACTCATAAAGAAGTTCAACTGAATTTTTTTTTAGTGTCGTCATCGCGATAGTGGAGTGCATGAGGCATATCGATCAACGTTGCATCTCAGGCAATGGTTCCTCCTTCATGTATAAACTTTCTTGCATCCTCTTTTCGAAAAATGCCTTGTAGATCCTTCCCCAGAAAAGGTAGCCATAAGGGGATTAGTTGGTCCACCTGTTAATGGATAATGAGTTTTGAAGTAATAGACCAACCAACCATACACATAATGGGTTGGAAAACAAGTTTGGACGAGATCAAGTTTCGGGCATCTCAAAATTGTGCCTTTGTAAATGTTGGCTTAAGACTGGAATCGCATGGCCAACTCTTCCTCCACATGCCAAATGAAAGATGTTTTTGAAGACACCCAGACGAATAAAGCCGCCATCCTTTGTAGGAAGCACGAATATACACAACTAGCAAGACAAAAAGGCTGCCAAGTATGTTTCGTCGGTCTTATTATTCTTAACTTCTAACTTACGGGCATGTCTTCTTTAGCAGGAGACCACTTAATAGACTGATCAATTACCCTAGTTGGATTGTGCGGTGATTTGAGACGAGCAAACTTCTTTTCCTTTCTTGACAGGGGTAGTCCATACTTTGTATCTTTCTTACACCAAAATTCTACCCATTTTTCAATAGACACATTAGGATTATAATTATTTTCTTCTCGTAGCTCATGAAAGGCATAAAAAAATGTCACAAGATTGGGGGAGAAACCTTTTTCCCTCGTCAAATGTACTTGCGAGTTCCACAATGTTTGACACAACCTCCTCATAAAGACTTCCTGTTATGGGAGGCCACCAATCACGTGTAAGTCCCAAAGTTATATAGATAGTTCTTCGACTGAGGTGAGCAATGTGTTTGTAAGAGGACATCAAGATTCACAAAAGGCTTGCAGGATGTTAGTGTTACGATCATATGTAAAAATTGAACCATACACAACATCATATATTTTTGCATCCTTCAAAGCCTAGAAACTCCTACTAAGGATATCTTCAGCCCACTCGCAATAACCTGGAATGTAGTGAAATTCTCCATCAAAAGTGAAAGGGTCATTCCTTTCTTGATTCGTCGTCCCAAACATGGTAAAGAACTTGCAATATTTTTGGTACGATGATTGGCAGAGCTGAGTACCCACGTCTTGTGAAGACGATTGTTATATTCTAGAGTTTAATCATCAAACCCAGGAAGGTCCCCTAGAGATGGCCATGTAACAATATATTGACAACCTAATGGCGTACCTATAAGAAATTTGGTCTCCACCTCACTATCCTTTATGATCCGATATTAAACGCCACTTAGAAGAAGAGGACGTCAAATCTTTGAAGTAAACCATGATTCAAACTGCACAAACAAAAGAAGGGGAAAAAGTGTTTTATTAGCACATAAGTTAGTAATTCAATAATCAGAATTATGAATCCAACTAATGAATGATTATTTCTTTGAGCGTGAATTATGCATAGTCTAGGTGATGTAAAGTCTTTGTCAATCATGTAAAGTCTTTACGTTAGATGGTGTAAGGTTTTTGGCTCAAGCGACATGATGCCATCGGCTTAAATCATGTAGAGTCTTTTCCTTAGATGGTGTAAAATCTTTGTCTCGGACGACATGATGCCTTCAACTTAAATCATGTAAAGTCTTTGTCTTAGACGATGTAAAGTCTTTGTCTTGGACGACATGATGCCATCAACTTAATTAAAACATGTAATGTCTTTGTCGTAGACGGTGTCAAGTCTTTTTCTTGGACGGCATGATGCCTTCGTCTCAAACCATGTAAAGTCTGTCTTAGATGGTGTAAGGTCTTTGACCCGAACAATACAATGCCTTTGACTTAGATGGTGTAAAGTCTTCTCCATGAGCAACGTAAAATCGTTGGCTCAAATAATGCAACACTTTTGGCTTAAATAATATAAAGCTTCGTCGTAGATAAAATAATATTTTTTTACTTGCGAAATAAAGGGAAAAGGAATTCATAGATTGGATGAACAAAAGGAAATCGACGAAAGCAAGGTCAAGAATATTGATTGATTATTGTTAATGAGTTACGTGAATTATAGTCACAAATATAGTGCCTATTGATTTACATAAGTTATTAACAAACCAATTGTTGCTATGTAGACCCTATTTATGTCCAAAAAAAATGATGTCATAACTAAAAGTCAACAAATATGAATACTGAATACGGTTGAAAATCGTGTTTCATTATTTCTCTTAAGTTCTCTTCAGTATCAAATTATATATAATGATTGTGCCTACTTATTTATTTGTTTTTACCTTGAATGGTGATAAGATTTTTAAAAAAAAGTCAAGGGTACTAGACTTCTCTTTGAGCATAAAATAAAAATTATCATCCTTTGCGTCAGAAGCTATTCTCAAGAAAAAAATATGAAATTAATTTTGGTGTTTCTCAACAATTGCGTCAGAATATTTTAATGAGTGCTCAATAAATGAGCTGCTAGTTAGAGAGGGGCTAGAGAATTAATCAAAATAATTATTTATATTAGTTGTCCATCTTTCTAAATGAAGAAAGAATTAATCAAATTTTTCATATATTATTCTTACAATTAATTCTTTTAAAAGTGTTCACATTTGTATTGTAATCATGCTTTGAAATTCAGTAAGGTGTATGTACGCTTTATCCTCCTGTTTACCCTCCTCTATGTTATTGTTGGAGGGTAATTCAATATATGTGTATAAGGAAAATAACAACCATAACTTGGGTTTCAGAGAGAAGCAATTTGGCTGTGGAGAAAAGGTACCAAAGTTCGAGCTAATGTTTTACTCCAGTAAAAATTGCTAACATCTTGGGTTTGCTAACTGTTTAGTCTCTCAAAGAGTGTCAACAAATTAGAGCTAACAACAGGGGAGGCAAGGGGAAAAGAATGGGTGTTTAAATTAGTCAGATTGTCTAGCTAAAATTGGAAGCGTTACTTAAATCTAGATCATTCATTCCAAGAATCAAGTAAATTTCGGGAAAATCCAACAAATAAAACATTAATAAAGAACAAGGAAGAGAAAATGCATTAACCTGAGTAAAGTGAAGCCAAGCAGATGAAGAAGTTTCCTTTATCTTCTACTGGTCAAACAGAAGTTTCCGCAAGAAATCTCAGCTAGTAAAATACTGTATAACTGAAAAAAGATTAAAGGAGACAAAATGGCGAAGAACTCTTGGATGAGTTTGTTGTTTTTCAAATTCAAGATGAAAAGCTGTGTGGAAATTCCAAGGGAGTACACGCGTCAGGCGTACAAGTATAACACAAACACAAACACAAACACAAATGAAATATTTTCGAGTTTACTAAAACAGCCCTACGATCGGAAGCAGCTCTTGTTAGTGTCTTATATATAAGTAGTAAAGTAAAGTAAAATATATTATCACCAATTGTATATGTTACCGACGATAAAGTAATATTCCTATTGAGCTTTATTAAATCTCTTAACTGATGTCAAATTGTTGGATATAATTTTGGAAAAACTATATAAATGGGTCATAAAATTTAAGGCTTAAGTCATCCACAATCATTCAAAGTTGTTCGCATAATTCATTTGGACACCTCAATCTAACGTTATACCTATTGAACACCTCTACAAACTTGAATTTGAACTATTTGAACACTTTTTTGACAATCAGCTAAAAGTATAAAATGTGTGTAAACCACTTGCAATGACGTGGCAGATTGACAAATTAATGATATACATGTGGCATTTTGAGCTAAAATAATAATTAAAAATTTATAAAGAAAAAAAAGAAAGGAAAAGGGTATGTCCGGCTGTCCACCCGCCGTCGACCTTGCAACCTTTTCTATTCAAAGTGCTTTCCATCCATTCACTGTCTCTTAAGTCTTAATTTAACTAAAAATCAATCCAAATATGTTTATTAAAGAAAAGAAATTTCAAGGAAATTCAACCATTAATGAACTGTTTGTGAAGAGATTTCCAGCTTTAAATTGAACCCTTCTTTAATTTCTTCATTTCTATCCCTTTTCAGCTTTTCTCTTCCCTAGTTAATTTTGCTTTTGTTTTTTTTCCAGAAGAAATTACTCATTTTTATTCCTTTTTATCTTGTTTATGTTTTAGGTGGTGAAGAAGAAAATTTTAATTTTTATAAAGGATAGTAGTGCTTTCCACATGAATATGATAGTGGTGAGGGAGAATGTGAAGTGGTTGAATATAAGAAGGAAAGAGAAGGGTGGATAGTGGTGGTAATAACGGCGGCAGGCGCAGTGGAAATGGTTGTGGTGGTGCCAGCAGACGCGGTGGAAATGGGTTATGGTGAAAGAAGAAAGAAGAAGAAAGAGAAAAAAATATATAGCTAAAAATTGTTGGTCACACGTTGAATATGTGTGAAATGCACTTTCCATGTCATGTCAGCTAAAAGTGTTTAATAGGTACTTATTTTCAATACCTCAAGTGTTCAATAGGTATATCTCATAGTTAAGATAGTGAATTATGAGGACAATTTTGAGTGGCTGGTGATGATTTAAGCCTAAAATAATTACATGTTTATACCCCAAGTCAAAGTAATTCAAGAAATATCATTCTCTAAAAAAAACATACAGCTCATACCCGCCATTCATTAAGGATGATAATTTTTGCTTAACTGATAATAAATATCATATACTGCATTGGTATCATTAAGGCTGATAATTTCGCTTAACTGATACTAAATCTATATATACACACACACACTGTAGTCAATGATACTATAAGAGTATATGTATATTGTTGTGGTATCATTAAGATTTCTTGTTCAGAAATTACTCATTAGTCCATGATATTATAAGAGTATATGTATATTGTTGTGGTATCATAAATGTTTCTTGTTCAGAAGTTATTTATAGTATCATTGACTAATGAGTAATTTATGAACATGAAACCTTAATGATACCA
>JAJOOR010047390.1:0-11151 GCA_036250505.1 Solanum acaule
TTTTAAATTTATAACATATTAAAAAGGGAAAAAAATAAACAAATTAAAATGAAGAAAATATAAAAATTATAACGATTGGAGCAGACATGTCCACACACAGTTAACTAGTGATGACCTTTAATATATTGTAAAATAATGTACTTAAATATTTATGTATTTATTTATCACTAAAAAAATATCAAATATATAAGAATATCTACAATTATTAAAAAAAACTTTGAATATACGATAAAATAATATTACAATATCAAAGAAAATATTTAACGACTTAATATGCTGCCACAAAAGCTCCACTTTTCGTGGCGACATAGTTGCCACAAATGATCTGTTGTGGCAACATTTATTTTGTCGCCACTAAAAAAAATTCAGCTATATATTATTAAATAAAGTTTCACATATAAGTGGCGACACAAAAATAGTCGCCACTAATATATCAATTTCTATGGCGACAATTTTTTTGCCACTACAACTATCATCTTTTGTAGCGATTATGATGGGTCGCCACTAAAACCTCTAATTTAGTGGCAATAGAATGAGTCGCCACAAAATGTTGTCACAGTAAATACGATTTCTTGTAGTGTACGCCAAGCTCTACATTAATGAGATAGTCGGGTTGCATGGGGTTCCTTTGTCTATCATCTTAGATAGAGGTCCTCAATTTACCTCTCATTTCTAGAAGTCATTTCAGGAAGGCTTTAGGTTAGCATGATCCTTAGACTATACTTTTGGCCATTGGTTAGTAGCTTAGTATATAGTCGATAAGCTTAAATAAGGTTGATCCTTAGTCTTGATTGATGTTACTGAATCCTTAGAATGATTCTAGGAGGTTGGAACTTAGGTTTATTCGTATTGTTTGACTTAGTATGATTTAATGACCTCAACCTACCATGAGTGGCACCCACACAAACCCCTGGTGGGAGAACAAACTGATTACTATCATACAATCCATAGAACAATTAAAATAACCAGTTTATAAATCAAGACAAGCTTTTATAATTCCAAAATCAACTTTGCAATAAAACAAAGTTTAAAACTTTGCAAAATTAATCCGCTAGAAATTGAATGTCGTCTACCAAAACTATAATTGTTTAGAATAAGGGGTGCAACCTCGAAAACCCAAGAAAACATAATTCTAAAAACTCTATGTTCGAAGAGATGAACTAAGAAGATAAGATGAATATACAGAAACCCCGAACAAGTAGCTCAGTCTTGAATTCAAATTTCACTCATCTCATAGTAGAGGTCTAGTAGGAGCCACCTGAATATACCATGTACTCAACAAAGAAAGAGAAAGTGTGGTATCAGTACACAACCATCATGTATTGATAGGATCATCGGCTAGTTCCAATTATATGAAATATGAACAAAAAACTACAACTTAGTAAAATAGATGATATATAATTAAATCACAGTTATAGCATAACCCGGACTCTGAGTCCTCGCCTTGAGTTGATAAGCATATAAAAAATGAACAACCATAGCACAAAAACTCAACCAGGTTCTTATATGGAACCCACACACAAATCATTAGTGTACCGGCGTGGTACCGGAGAGAACCATTTATGGATATTCTCGTACCATGTATGGTACCCAAGCTAACCATCAGTATATACCAGTCATGGTATATGAGACAACCATATGGGTATTCTTTACCAGGATAGTACCAGAGCAACCATCAAACACACATCACAATCGCAACCACAATGAATAACAATTACACTTGTACACTCAAGTAAATACATATATTGCATATGATTGACAGTATTGAACATTTCAAATCATACTCTTTACTTTTACATAATCATGTATCATGCATGTAATACTAAAGAAGCACTATACAAGCACATATAAGATAAATGGGAAAACAAACAACCATCACCTACCTTGAATCAGGCCTTGAAAGCTCTACTAAACATAAGTCTTCCCCTTTTTATGAATATTGGCTTGTTAGTAGTCTAAAACAATAACAAAATATACGATCAATGAATAATGACCTATAAATACTCGGATTATAATCAAATCCTAACTCCATGTGATTCCTATGATCATCCCTACGAAAACTAGGGTTTTCCATCATTAATTCAAGTCAAACTCTCTCTAAGGTCACACAACAAGGATTCTAAGGCCTAAGAATCACAATAATAAGGTAGGGGAATGAATTAGTTATCTTTACTGAAGAATTTAATAGAGAAGTGAAGAAAATCACCCTAGGTTTCCCTTACTCTTCCAAAAATAAGCTTTATAGAATAATGTGTGCTATAGGGGAATTTTAGCATAAATTGTGATTTAACCCCGCTGTAGTAGCCTAACCCACTATAGCGGCTCCACCATAGCATTAACACCCACTATGGGAGGAGTTATGTCCACCAAAATAGCAACGTGACACCCACTATATCAGATTGTATCGAACAAAAACTTGGAATTCTCCAAAAAAGTTCATGATAAGTCAGAGATTTCAGACTCATATTAGGTTTTCACCATATTATGTCCTAAATGATTTTTTATGTCCATTTCTAATTCTAATCTATTTGAATTTCATCTATGAGTCATTAAGTACAAAATGAGGACAAAAGAAAGCAAAGGAACTCAAATTCACATAATATCTAAAGTGTTCAAATTTAAAATATTTTTTAATATATCAAAACACATAATGTGAATGTCGATGCCATGATTGTAAAATGTTTCATGTCTTAATATTTTTTTCTTCTTTCTTAAAATATTCTAGTTTCTACATTTTTACAGTTGCCTATAGATCAAGACTTTGTTGTCGAACGGGAATAGCGTTTTATAAAAGTTGTATAGAAACTCGGTATACATATTTCTTCCATAAGATGTGGCTATAGTAGATCCTTATCAATTTTGTGGTGTATACCTATACAAAAGTAATAATTTGTGATGTATATAAATCGTAATTACACATAAATACTCTTTCTCTCATTTGGCTGATTCAAAATTAATCGTAGCTGCAAACTTTAATGTAAGTAAAGATGAGATAGTTTATTTGGTACACAATAACAATGCAATAAGAATATGAAGCTAATGATTAAACAAGAAAAATAACAACACGTGATAGGAAGGGGAATTTTTCTTCTTCCTAGAAGAAGTCATTTTATTACTCTGAATTGTTGCAATTCCATCGAGCATGACAAACTACCAAAATACATCTTCTTGAATATAATTCCAACAAGGTGATGATCGGTGGAGTTGCAATGTGTTGTTATAAAACTCATTCCTAAATTATGTCAAGAAAGATTGTTAGCACAATCATATATTGGATATTTTTATGGCTAATTGAAGTCTTAGGATTAGTCGTATTCTTAATTAAGATTGTGGGTCTTGATTCAACTAATTTGTAACTAATCTATATTACTAGTACTCTTTTTTATTCATTCAGTTGAAATCACCGTATTACTTTTAATAGGTGTAATATGCTTAAATCGTGACACTTAAATGTTGCCACAAATTGAGATAAATAAGCTACACTCAAGTGCTGACATGTTTCGTTTTAAGACCTAACTTAGTCAATGCTTTGCCTAGACATGCTAACTAAACATTGTTCAAATGATGATCGGTTCAACACTTTTTACTTCTTGGCTTATAGTGAAGAGGGTTTTGCTCCGTATACATAGTTTATGAGGTACCGAGGTTGAAAAGATTGTGCTAGGGCTGCAAAATTTGGTAATGGAACCACCTTATTCTTAGTGCCACCTTCTAACTTGCTTATGACGGTTCTGAAAAGTGTTAGTCAAAAACTTTAAAATCACACCATAAAGCTATTACAGACGAACAACTTTTAGAACCTTCTTAAAACAGTTAGTTGCACCAAGAACAAAAAGGTTCCATCACCAAATTTTGCAACCCTAGCACAATCTTTTGATCACAGGTACCTCCTTAACTCTTTATACAAAGTAAAATCCTCTCACTATAAGGCAAGAAGCAAACAATGTTGAACTCAACATCATTTCTGCATTGCTTAGTTAGCATGTCTTGTCTCTATTTGGCAGAGCAATTGACTACATTAGGTCTTAAAAATGAAACATGTCAGCACTTGAGTGTAGCTTATTTAATTCAAAAGTAATACAATGCATGCAACTGAATGAAGGAAAAGCAATAAGAATTAAATATATTAGTTTTAGATTAGTTGAACCAAGACCCAAAAGGCTTAATTAAGAAGAAAACTAATCCTGAAACTTCAATTAGCCATAGAAAGATTAAGCATATGCTTGTGCAAAAAGCCTTTCTTGACATACTGTTGGAATGTTTGAATAGCAAGATACAATCCTATAGAGCATCACCTAGCAGGAATTATTGTTATATACCTAATATTTTGAAATAAGTTGCAACATCGTGGGACTCAAAAAACAACTAATTTATTTAAATAATTTAAAATTTTAGAGTCACCACCAATTTTAGGAAAAATAGGAAACATGTTAATTAATAAATAAATAAATATTAATATACGAAATCCATTAGATTCTAGGTAAGGGTTCATATGATCACGAAGGAAAGGAATTAGCACCCTTGAAAATCCACAATTGTGGGTCCCGACTAAACTCATTCTTTTAATTGAGGATGAGATAAAAATTAATTTCACAATTATAATAACATGAAATATGTATATATAAATAATATAGTAAAATTTAAACGTGAAATATGGTGAAATATTTACCGATTGTCAATAATATAGATAATAATTGATAAAACATTCAAAAAGTATTCAAACTTTTCTTCCAAATATCTTCAATGGAAAACAATTCTAGATACTTGTAATAAACACTTAAGCAAAGTATTACAACTGAATTAATATGAAATAATAATAATAATAATAATAATAATAATAATAATAATAATAATAAAAATAATAATAATAATAATAATAAATAAGTAAAAGTAAAACTCGTTTTATGTATATCTGAGTGAGGTCTTAAAATTCCAAAAAATAAATTGTCATCGGCCATTGACAAAATATTCATTCAATATTACAGTAAAAGAAGCAAATCAATCATTATTATCAATAATAAGCTATCTATAATTCTTTTTAATCACATTAGAAACACAGTGTCACAATTTCAAATAATGGCCAACTAACGATAGTGGTCTAATGAGTGATGGATCAAAGTTCCACAAACAGATAACAAGTTCCAGCAATTAAATAACAAACATTCACCATATAGAAAAATGATAGAAAATAACAAAGTAACAGAATCAAATTAACACAAAAAATTAGCCAAAAATTGCAAAAACAATACCATAAAAATATAAAGAAAATCTAGATATGCTATAAAAAAAAATATAACCATGGTAAATAAAAAACGCATCTACCTTACAAGACATGAAATACCAATAAAAAATAAAAGGTGAAACAACTCAAAGATACTAACAAAATTGTGTTGGAGAAAAAGTTTGTAGGTAAAGTTCATTTTTCATGTTATCGACGGATCTCTGACTCTCTATTCAAATCTCAATAGTGTACATCACCGAGACTTTGACCTGTAACCAAAAATAAACTTTAGTTGGGGGTTAGGGGAAGAGGATGTTGGTTGGGTCTCTGGATTTGTGGTGGTTTGATGTCGTTAGTGGTTTTGCCGAGAAAGTTCATCAAAACATTTTTTGTTGTTGTTTTAGCATGAAATTTGTATCAATCGATAGATCTTGAAGAGATATACATGCCTATATGAAGATGACTTAAACTTTTGAATTTTAGAAAGAAAGTGGCAGCTAATGTTTTTTTCATCTGAGATCTATGAAGTTTTGTTAAGAATAAATGGAAATTATTTGTGGGTTCATGTAGAGGATGGTGAGGGGAAGAAGTGGTAAATTTTGGGGCCATTTTGAGGTAGACAGCTGGATGACTGGTGGCAATGAGCGGCGATAAGTTCGCTGAGAAACTTCTCACCAGAAATTCGGCATGAAATTTATATCAATTAATAGATATTGAAGAGACCTACATGCCTATGTAAGTTGTGTGGTATGAAGATGACCTGAACTTTAGGAATTAAAAAAAGAAAGTGATTTTGGTGTTTGATTTTTCTAAGATCTATGGAGCTTGGCTAAGAATCAGAGGAAATGATAATTTGTGAATTCATGTAGAATGTGAGAGGGACAAGTGGTGAAACTTTGGATCCATTTGTAGATTACCAAATGGGGTCTAGTGGTGGTGGGCAGCGGTCCGACGGCAGCTAAAAGGAAGGAGAAAAAGATGAAAACCTAAAATTCATCTACAACTTTAATTTGGAGAGAAGAAGAGTGTTATAAAGGCAACAAAGTCACCCTACTTACAAAACCATGGGGTTCCTAAATTAATTTTCTTTGTTTGCATTACTTTATGTGCATTTGAATGTATTTAGAGACTTCGCTAAAAATAATAAATATAAATAAGTTATATAGAATGTTATTAATGTCATGTAAATATGTGATTCAAATAAAAATAATAATTTAATGAAACTAACATTTTATTTATATATGATACACTGTGACAAGAATAGTGGTAATAAAATTAATAGAAACAAATAGATAAGAATACTAATATTTTTAGAAATAAGGATATTTATTGATAAATTGTAAAAAAAATATATATAAAATAATTTCTACTACTTGATGAATTAAAAACGTAAAATTATCAATTTTAAAAATATCGGGTTAAAACTGTGTGTCCATAATTATCTCCAAGCAATAGTAGTTTGACATTTGGTGATGCTTGATGGAATTTCAACAAATCTTATAAATATAGGTTTTTTCTTCTAAGAATAAAACTTTTCTCCTCTTATAAAGTGTTTTTATTCTTCATATTTAATTATCTGCTTCATGTTCTTCCTGCATTGATTTGTCCTAATATTTATTGATGATGGTGGATTTAAAGTTAGCACACCATATAATTAACGGTACATCTTTACGAACCAAAGTCCAATCAACTTCAATATATCGTTGAACCACAATAACATCCTCTCAAGTTGCATATGATGAGATGAAAAGTTATCGATCACAAATGAACTATAATCATGTTACTAGAGAAGAAATGATGTTGCCTTTAATACTTGCATTAGTAATGCTTGTATTAGTCATACATAGATTATTTCTTGTGCACTGTCTTGCTTGGTGTATTAAAAATAATATGTATTGCATAAAAATATTCATTTACAAAAATATCCTCCTCAATTATGGTGAAAAGATGTAAAAGGGCTTTTGAGGGATAATTACATATGTAATCATGCATGTATTAAATTCCCTTGCATTACTAATACCTAGAAATCCACGGTATTAGTAATACAATCATCAATATACAAAAGAGTGTATAACTAATGCAAGCAGTAGTTACACGGAGCATGAAAAAGTGCACAAAACAAGGTGCATGCATAGAGAGGTCGTCCTCAAATATTGACCTCATCAAACATTTGTCAAGGTATTGCTCTCAACTCAACCCCTATGTTGGTGGATAACACAAGCTAGGAAGACATCAAGATGATGTGAGTTGTTCTGGGATATCTTATGGCACAAATGTATTAGGATATTATGGTTCAATTTTTCCTCAACAACTGACGTATCTTTCTTCATTTTCAAACAAAATTCATGCATGATTTGAATGTTTCATAGTGATAAGATGGAATTCCTAGCATGTATGGTTTGCACCAAACCTCCATGTTTTAGGTTGCCCTTAGTGGTGGAGTAGGAGTTGTATTCTGGACTTATGGACTTTTACCCATCATGTTCAAGAATTTTGTATTGGTCCTCTCTTTTCATGTTTCATAGATTATCATTTTCTTGAATTAATTTATCCTCACATTTAATCACAATATTTTATGTTTCATAGATTATCTGGATTTCGATTTTGCAGCTCTTTGTTCACTGAAAACTTATGATACAGAAAACCTTTAAAATCCTCAAATCCAATCTTCACTAAATAAGATATCAACTTTAAAATTTTCAATCAATGACACTATTGATGGTACTTCAGGAAATACTATTTCTAGCGGCATCGCGGCTTCAGGATAAGGTGGATGTGGAACATTCTATTGTAATATAGGAATCATAAGAAGAAGCAATCCAGTACGTTTCCTTGAAATACTATACTCTTTAATTTCCTAGAGGTGTATCAATGAATTGTAGTGTTTCCCCAAGGAAAATTGATGAATTATTGGATGAAGAAGGAAAACTAAAAGCTAATTTAACTTTCTTCCATCTTTTCTCCACAACAATACTTTTGACAACACTACAAATTATTACCTAGACAAATAGGCAATGCAACTCGGTTAGTTTGCCCCATATCTTATATTTTCTAATGTTATCCTTTTTTTCTCTTAAAAAAAGTAAAACTATTGTCAAATAATCGTCGTCCATAAATACATGAAGATACAAATGTATACTTTATTTGTCTTAGTTTCTATTTGGACATTCCAAGAATAATTTTTTACGTTCATATTTCCAAATACTTTCTAATTATTTTGAATTGTTAGCGATTTGACTGATAGTATTTCATGGAGTTTCCAAATATATCTATATTAGATCAAGAAATATTTTGATGATTGACAAATCGAGGAACATATTCAAAGAATAGGTTGCTACGTCGTGTTCTTATCAAACAGAGTCCATTGGGATTAGGAGAAGGTCAACCATGCAATGAAAAATGATTAAAGCAATGCATGTAGCATATTTATGATAAGAGTCCAAAGTGCATAAAATTTATTTTCATAGAGGATCATACATGGAAATAAATCTCAACGAAGAGTGACAAACAGAATCCTAAGAGGACAAGGAATCCTTAGAAGAAATGGCATCTGCTAAAAGACGGAGAAGTAGTCAAGGGAGATTGTTGATTCATATGAATTAGAGTTTAGTTCCTGGGATGGAAAGATTTGTAATCTAAATTGTTTAAAGCTCAGAGTTAGCAAAGTTGCATTCAATAGTCAAGGGTTATTGTTTATTCATTTTAGTTCATAAAACTGCAATTTTTGTAATCTAAACTATTTTAAGGCTCAGTGTTTTGTGAAGTTGGGTTAAATGATATTGAGGTGTAAGTCATTCTTTTTTACCCTTCATGATTCAAGATTTTTCATGATAAAAGATTGTGTTATTACTTTACATTCCTTACTCAACACAACTTTAGTACTTTACAAAGGAATAAATAAAATAATATGTTCCTTAGGAATATTAGGGTGTTACTCCCTCTGTCCCAATTTATGTGACTTATTTTTCTTTTTAGTCAGTCCCAAAAAGAATGACACATTTCTATATTAAGTAACAATTTAACTATAAAATGTTTATTTTACCCTCAATGAAATGATTTACAGCCACACAAATTTCTATCATTCATTTTGGACCACAAGTTTTAAAAATCTTTGGTTCTTTCTTAAACTCTGTGCCGAGTCAAACTACCTCACATAAAATGGGACAGAGGGAGTAGTATTCTAATAGTTTATAGATTTGAAAAAGATACATTAATTATTTCTACTACAACAATAAAAACTAAGGTGAGGAAACGAAACCTACAATATCTTAGATTTTTTTCTTTAGTTTTATCCCTTTTTGTCTTAAGAAAACTATAAAAATTTGTTAAAGTATGCTCATCATTTAATACATGAAGATAAAATAAATAGTTGAGATAATCTCTAGAATAATCTACCAGTCATTAATTATTTTCATATAAAAGAAGTACTAGAACCCACTTCAGCTAATAAACGTATAAAAATATCACAAATATATATATTAAACATATTAGTGAATTAGTATTTGATAATCTTTATGGAATCATAAGAATGCTAGTAATATTACTAAATTTTGGCGTACGTCTTAACAGAAAGTATCAAAATATATAAATGATAATTTATGAAAAAACAATCGATGATAATTAGAACTATTTCAAAAAATATCATTTGTGTAATTCTCAATTGATTAATTCTATTACCAATATAGTACGAAAGTTTTTTAATGAATGGTCGAATCAATCCATTGACACGTAGATCCTTATCTATCTAAATAAGCTTTGAAAGAAAATAAAAATGGATAATTGGAGGGATCTCCCCTCTTTTAAGTGGGTGTGCATCTTGAATTCCCTTTTTTTTATGACAAGAACCTTTAAAACATTTCTTGATCAAATTAGGAACTTTTTATAGTCATATCTGTAAGATTTTGAGAAGATCTCACTTTCTCTACTCTTTCAATTGTAACATACACGTACATGTTAAATAAATACAGAGAAGATAGACGCCTAGTATGATAAGAAGTATGAAAACCGAGGAAATAAAGTCCTAATGATATAAGGTTGCTATTCTGGAGATATTAAGTGAAATTAAGTATTGGGCCTAACTGACACCCCAATAGCTTGCTCAAAGGGAGGACGATTGCCCAATTTTTATAAGGAGTCCACCAATCTCATTAACCATCAATGTGGGAGTTTTGTCATTCTTTTAACATCCCACCTCATGCTCTGTGCTTAGCATCTTGTGCGGGGAAAAAATTATTTTTGGAGCCCCCAATTTTGGGTGAGATGGACCCTATTCTGTTAACATGTGATGAGATTTATAGAAGATATCACTTTCTATTCTCATTCAGTTGTAACATACACATACATATTAAATAGATATAGAGGAGATATAATCCTAATATAATAAGATGTTTATAAATAGAAGAAACAAACTCCTAATGATATAAGGTTGTTATTGTGGAGATATCACATGAAATTAGGCCTTGGGCCTAACTCACATTCTAAAAGGTAGCTCAAAGGGAGGATGATTTTCAAAGTCTTATAAGGAGCCCACCAATCTCATTAACCACCAATGTGGGACTTTTGTCATTCTTATAACATCATGCTCAGTGCTTAGCATTTGGTGCGGGGAAAATTTTATTTTTGGAGCCCCCAATTTTGGGTGAGATGGACCCTATTCTGTTAACATGTGATGAGATTTATAGAAGATATCACTTTCTATTCTCATTCAGTTGTAACATACACATACATATTAAATAGATATAGAGGAGATATAATCCTAATATAATAAGATGTTTATAAATAGAAGAAACAAACTCCTAATGATATAAGGTTGTTATTGTGGAGATATCACATGAAATTAGGCCTTGGGCCTAACTCACATTCTAAAAGGTAGCTCAAAGGGAGGATGATTTTCAAAGTCTTATAAGGAGCCCACCAATCTCATTAACCAC
>JAJOOR010047392.1:0-12660 GCA_036250505.1 Solanum acaule
TAAGTATTAAACCTCTTTGAGAATCAAGATTCAATCTTGATCCTTGTGGCACTAAATTACTTATATTAGCATGCCAAACTATAGTTGTTTCTTGAATTTTTGCATACCATATACAAAGCAAGAACTCATTTTTATTTTCTTGAATTTTTTGGAAACCAAATGCAAAATCATTAGATGGTGAAAGCCATGGGGTACTTTCATCTGTTGCACTAATAGAACTACTAGTAGCTATTCTACCATTATTTTGAGCTAAATTGTGTAATGGAAAGAAAAAAAGAAGAAATATTACAAGAAAATAAGAAATATAATTGGACATTGCAAGAGAAAATATGATTTGTTTGAACAAATCAAGAACATGAATTAATTGGTGTTATTGTTAATTTGTTGTGTGATTTTTGGATGAACAATGAAGACTTTAGAGTCAACTTCTACTTTTCTATGTTAGGTGCATGTATGACTAATAATATCAATAAACGGAAAAGTAATTTTTATATCAAGGCAATTAGCTTCTAGTTGAATGATGTTACATAAAGGTAGAGCGTACACAGATTTTACCTCTACTTTAGAGGTAGAGGGGTTGTTTTTTTAGACCCTTGGCTTAAGGAAAAACGTAAAAAGAAATAAAAGAAGTGAAGAAGTCATGAAAAAGTACTATTGAGAAGATGAAAAATCAATTTGACCAGTAACTACAATTAAATAATACGAAAATCGAAGTATAAGAAACATCAAATAGTAAAAGAAATCGAAGGACAAGAAACTACTAGTGTAATGCTAGGACTGCTATAATGGAAGGATAAGCGAGGACACCGTTAACCTGTTAACTTTCTACCTTAATATGTGTGTGCCACAACCTCCTATCTACGGTCATGTCCTCGATAAGCTGAAACTACGTATAAGTCATAACCAGTCTAATCACCTCTTTCCGATACTTCTTCCGCCTACCACTAGCAAGATATTAATTAGACTAGTGACTAGGTCAATTCCACAGTCAAGAAAAATAATGATATAAAAACTAGGCAATTTGTGGTCCTAGCTCCAATTGTCTTGATGGAACATTGATTACATCTTTAACTATTAATTCAGTTGGAAAATTGAATATAACTCTTGGCTTTTCTGTGTGACTTTGTCTGTCTATAACATTTAGTATTTTAAGATGATCCTTTTCTTTGTCTATTCACTAAATAAATTCAACAAAATAATAGGTAATGAAAAACACTTATTTGTTTTGACTTTAAATAATCTATTTGCTTAAAAAAACAAAACAAGATGTTATGAGAAAATACTGTTGACAATAAAGTATTTAGTAACATTAATCATAAGAGGGTATTTGACTAAATTACCCTTGTCTCTTCCACAAATGAATAATTATACCTCCTTGGTTTTCTAAAGTAAGCATAATACATAAATATATATAACCATTAACTTGGCTTCAGCGCATAACTATGCCCTCCAACTTTGAGTCCTGTAATCATGATAGAAAACAGGAAATGTGTTAGTCTAAAGCTTTTCAAGACTAGTGGTATTCCTTGCCAAATCATGTTTAAACAACATTCCAACCCACATAATGCAACTTAACAAGTTGCCGACCAGTATCACCAATAGGATAGGCCAAATACAACGGAATTTTATTTGGGGAACAACTAACACTAAGAAAAAACTACATCTACTTTCTTGGGACACCGTAACATTAGACAAATCTCAAGGTCTCCAAAATTGTAAATGGAAGAACCTGGCCCTAATGAGTAAGCTAGCATGGAAAATCCTTAAAAATCCAACAACACTTTGGGCGGCGGCGACCTTATTAGGAATTAATAATTGTATACGATCGCCAGAATATTTTCAGAGGAGAAAAAGCAAAATCTGGAAAAACATTGAAGTAGGCTTGGAAGTATGTACCACCTGATATAAACCAAAAAATTAGGGGAACCATCATACCAACAACGATTAGAGCTAAAGACACACCTTCCTGGTCATTGACTAACAACGATATCTTTAGCACGTCATCAACTTACAAATACCTAAAAACAAAGATTCCCAGCGGAACAAGAACTTTAAATGGATATGGGATCAACAATGCCCGAACAAAATTAAATTCTTCTTGTGGCTATGCCATCATGATAGGCTGCCTAGGTGCTGCTATTATTTAAATAAAAAAGGCATGGAAGGAGAAGAACCCCATCAAATAGTAAAACACCTAACGATCAGGCACAACCAGGTGGCAGACATACTAGCAAAGAAAGGGGCGGAAATGGAAGGAGAAGAAGTTTTTGTGGAATGGTTAACAACCCCATCTTTTGTCAAGAAAGCTATGGAAGAAGATCAAATAGAGCAAGATTTTGATGGAATTCACGTACCTAGTAATATACTAATATGTAATAGAGATGCTAATAGTACTACTAGATTAAGTAATAGTACTGGCACAAGTTTGCTCTGTACCCACCTGGATTGTAACTGTAATGATGCATATTATTACTAAGTCTGTTTTTTACCAAAAAAAAAAGACTAGTGGTATTGATGAACTGTATTCCTCGGACCCTCTACAAATGTAATGTTGCCGCACTCTTTTCGGATCCTCAAAAAATGCTTAGCTTTTGGAGGATCTGACACACATTTGGTAATATTTTTGAAGAGTCCGAGCAACTTAGTTGATGAAAGTTTCTTTATTTCTAATTCTACTGACCTTTTTGGTGCTTGTACCATCTTCCACAATGCTTCCTCTTTGAACAACAGCATAAGGACCAATCGACAATTTTTGGCCGATTCTAATCGGGTTGAAACTCAAGACACCATTTTTGACTTTAAAGCAACACTCCTTCATTGATCACAACTTGCTCTCCGATAGAAACTAGTGATGGATCAGTGATGTCAACAGTATCAAGATTTTGATTTCGACGTCTGCAGTGTGTACATTAGCATAGCCACAGCAGATTTTCCCCTGCCAATCAACCAAAATTGGCAAACCTTCTCCATATGCACTGTTCACATACACAGTTTTCTGCAAGGCCATATCCTGGTGCCATTACTTCTTGGGAGAGTCCGAAAGGTTCAGTCAACTCGATGAACCATTTGACAGTTGTTTCCCTTATTGGTTCAGTAGCAACCATGAGAAAAGTCATGGAGGAGAGATCGAGATTCTGCGCTTTGTTAGACTCTAGTCTCCATACGAGGAGTTCAAATGCAAAGTTCGGGCCAGCACCATGAGTATGTAGCACGGTATTTGCTCATTGTATGCAGCCATAAAAAGGGGTTCATGATGAATGTTGTCGGAGAAAAGAGTATCGCGGAACCTCTGTAGAGAATAGCAGAAGAAAAGTATACTCGGAAAACCTTCTGCTAGCCCAAGATCGTTAACTAAGATCTGAAGATTCAACTAAAGAAGAAGAGGAAGCTAGAAAGTTAAAAAGAGAATTTGGAAAGAGGAACTTTGTAATGGAAGAAGACTTTTAAGTGCTTTGATTTTTCCTTTTAATACAAATGTACAAGGCTATCTCCTATTTATACTTGTCTAGGGATGGTTCTAGAAACTCTTCTTGATACATCTATGAGAAAGTTCTAGTGAATTTATCTTCTAGCAACTACTCTAAAATATCTAGATATTTACTTAAGACAACTACTCTAGAATATCTAGATATTTCTTCAAGATAATTTCTAAGTTTCTATACTAGGACATTCTAGAGAAATTTATGTTATTCAAAAAATCATCTTTAACTTTTTTCACACTCCCCCTTAAAGTGATTTTTTGAAACTATCCCAATCTTGCCGCGGAGAAACTCAAATGAAGCTTTTGGAAGTGACTTGGTGAAGATACCAGCAATATTCTCCTGACTTCGTACCTCCGATGTATATAAAGTTCCGTCAAGAACTGTTTCTCGAATGAAATGATGTTCCACCTCAATGTGCTTAGTTCTTGCATGAAATACTGGATTGTTTGCGAGCTTGATGGCACTTTGGTTGTCTCCAAAGATCGTAGTTGGCTTTGATATAGATAGATGCAAATCTTCAGCAAGTCTTTGGAGCCATACACATTCTTGAGCAGTAAGTGCTGCTGCTTTATATTCCGCCTCCGTAGTTGACAAAGAAACTGAGTTTTGCTTCTTACTGCACCAAGAAATACCTGTTCCACCACAGAGAAAGATATAGCCTGATGTTGATCTTCGATTATCCATATCACCACCAAAATCTGCATCGGTATATCCGATTAATACCAAGTCATTCTTTCTTTTAAAAAATAGGCCCATATCTGATGTTGAGTTGATATACTTCAGGATCCTCTTTGTAGCTTCCAAGTGCGGCTTTCTTGGTGACTGCATAAATCTGCTGACATATCCAACAGAAAAGGCAATGTCTGGCCTTGTAATAATCAAATACAGGAGACTTCCAACTAGAGCTCGATAAGGCTTGGGATCTACAAGAAGTGAGCCTTCTTCACGCCTTAGCCTTGTGCTAGTCTCCAAAGGCGTAGAGCACTTTTTGCTTTGTTTCACCCCAAACCTGTCCACAAGCTTCTTGGCATACCCTTCTTGGGTAACAAAGACCCCTTTACTTGTGTTTGTTACCTCTAAGCCAAGAAAATGATGTAATTCTCCCAACTTCTTGATATTAAATCTTAGGGCAAGCTCTTCTTGAAGCCTTACAACTTTATCATCATTGTTTCCTGTTATTATCATGTCATCCACGTACAAGAGAGCAACCACATGAAAATCTTCTTGTTTCTTAACAAACAAGCTAGGATCTGAATGTGATGTGGTATAGCCACAAAAATATAGATGTTAAGCAATTTTTCCATACCATGCTCGTGGAGCTTGCTTGAGTCCATAAAGTGTTTTTTTAAGTTTGCAAACATAATCAGGATGTAAGTTAGAAACATACCCGGGTGGTTGCTCCATATAAATATCTTTGTCAAGTTCTCCATACAAGAAAGCATTCTTCACGTCAAGTTGCCATAGTTTCCAACCATATGAGGCTGCCATAGCTAGTACAACTCGAACTGAGATCATCTTTGCCACTGGACTGAAGGTTTCTTTGTAGTCTTCGCCATATTTTTGAGAAAAGCCTCGAGCAACCAATCAAGCTTTATATCTGTCTATGCTGCCATCTGCTCTTCTTTTGATTTTGTAAACCCATTTGCAAGAAATGGGTTGTGCATCTCTTGGCTTTGGCACAAGGCTCCAAGTTTGATTTTTCATTAGAGCCTCTATATCATCATCCATGGCAAACTTCCACTCTTTGACTCCTTTAGCTTCTTCAAAAGATGAAGGCTCTTCATCGTCAATTGGCCCTGCAAAGAAACAAGAATATGTACTAACAAAGTTTTCATCTCTGAAGCGAGCTGGCTTAACAATAGTTCGGTTTGGTCTTTGTGAAACCAATGCATCATCTTCTTGTTCAGTTTCACATTATTGACTTTCTGGGCTTCCCCTTTCGCTTAGCTCCTCAACAACTGTATTATCTGGAGAAGAACTTGTGATGGGCAAGTTCGAAACTCCAGGGTTCAGTATTTTAGAACCCTCTCCTTTTGATGTAACTCCATAATACAAGGAGATTTCATCAAATACGACATCCCTAGAAACAACAAAACGATGAGTTTTCGGATCCATGCACTTCCAACCCTTTTTCCTTTCATCATATCCAACAAAGATGCATTTTGTTGCCTTGGGATCCAGCTTGCTCCATTGAGAATCAGGGATATGAACATAACAAATAGATCCAAACACTCTTAGGTTTTTGATATTAGGCTTCTCTCCAAACATTAATTCATAGGGAAACTTCATGTTGTTTGGAGAAAGCAGCATCCTGTTGATCACATAAGTTGCACATTTCATACCTTCAGCCCATAGGGCTCTAGGTAGATTTTTGGCATGAAGCCAACTTTTACATGTCTCTGTTAAGTGTCGAATCTTTCTTTCTGCCACTCCATTTTGTTGTGGCGTATCAGCACAAGTAAGTTCTCTTTTAATGCCATATTGACGACAAAAAGAGAGAAACTCTTCAGAAGTGTACTCACCACCGTTATCTGTTCGCAACCTCCTTATTCTTGAGCTAAGCTCACCTACAACAGTTTCCTTGAATTCCATAAACTTGTTGAGAACTTCTGACTTATGCTTCACAAAATAAACCCATGTGAATCTAGTAAAATCATCAATTAAAATTAGCATATAAGAACAACCGGAGAACAAAAGAGTTCTTGTTGGCCCCATCAAATCACTATGAATTAGCTCTAGTGGAGCAATGCATCTTGACAAGGATCTATCAAACGGAAGACGATGTGCCTTTCCGTATTGACATCCTTCACAAATTTCTCCTCCACCAAAATTGCTTAAGTTAGGCAATCCTTTTACTAGATTCAATTTTACCATGACTTTTAATTTTTCCATGTTAAGATTCCTAAGTCTAGCATGCCATAGATGTGCAGTATCATTGCTACTTATCTTCTCAATATATGAATTAGAGGCAGATAAAACATATAAATCATTAACTCTCTTACCGGTATGAATGACATCTGCCTTGAGTTCTTTGATATTTCGAAGGAACTTCACATCATGTGGTTCAAATAGGAGATAACTTCCTGCGTCTACGGCATTTGCAACAGAAAATAGATTTTTCCTCATCCCTGGAACATGAAACACACTGTTGAGAGTGGTTGAGTCTTCCTGCTTCTCATTGATGACGACCGTGCCTTCCTTCTTCACGTGATGAACTGTATTTTCTGCTGTTACAATGACATCACGACCATTGTATTTGTGAAAGTCGGAAAATTTAGATTCATCTCCAGTAAGATGATGCCCACATCCTGAATCCACGATCCAGTCTCTTTCAAAATTAATGGATGTCATTGCATCTATTGCTCGAGTCTCAGCTACGAAACACTTTACCCAGTCTTCTTCTTCTTCAACAACTTTCTCAGTTTGAGCCATATTGCTTTCCTTGGTTCGACAAAATCTTTTTATGTGTCCGATTTTGCCACAACGATAACATCTGAGAGTCTTATAGTTATTGGTGGACTCTCTCTTCTTTCCTAGCGGAATTGAACCACTTTGGAATCGAGAGTGTGGCCTATCTCTTACTGTTTTTCCTTTAAATTTACTCTTGTTTGATACAAGAGAATTTTCTTCCCCTTTTTGGATTGATACCCCAGCCATTTTCTTGGCTAGTAGCTCCTGTGATGACAACAGATTCTCAAACTCCTCCAAAGATGGTTGTTGAGCCCATCCTTGAATCGATGTAACAAATGGAATATATTCTGATTTCAACCCATGAATAATATTTCTTCTTATTCGTGCTTCAGAGATAGCCTCCTCCGGATTCAATAAAGATATCTCAAAACATAAGTTCTTAATCTTAAAAAAATACTCAGCTATAGAGAGGTTACCTTGAATGGTGTTAGCTAATTCATTCTCCAATATTTGTAGCCGAGCTTCATTCTTCTTGTTGAACAGCTGATCGAGGGTCCCCCATATTTCATGAGCTGATTTGCACCTTATAATATGATCAAATAAATTGGAGGATATTGACCTCTTCAGCCTTAGCATTAACCTGCTTCCACTTCTTGTATGTGTTACTATTCTCTGGAGGACTTGTGTTACTCCCGTTAACCCCACAAATCCTCACCCACAAGGTATGACTCCATACATGTCCTCCGTACCTTGTAATTGGACTGGTTCAATAGCTCCATCCCCAATCCGTTAGCACGACCGTTGAAATCCATATAGAGAAACAAGTTGAATTTTTCACTAACCCGATCTTGAATTAAAAACCAAAAGCCAGTGTGTGGCTATGGCTCTGATACCATGTAGAGAATAGCAGAAGAAAAGTATACTCGAGAAACCTTCTGCTAGCCCAAGATCGTTAACTAAGATCGGAAGATTCAACTAAAGAAGAAGAGGAAGCTAGAAAGTTAAAAAGAGAATTTGGAAAGAAGAACTTTGTAATGGAAGAAGACTCTTTAAGTGCTTTGATTTTTCCTTTTAATACAAATGTACAAGGCTATCTCCTATTTATACTTGTCTAGGGATGGTTCTAGAAACTCTTCTTGATACATCTATGAGAAAGTTCTAGTGAACTTATCTTCTAGCAATTACTCTAAAATATCTAGATATTTCCTTAAGACAACTACTCTAGAATATCTAGATATTTCTTCAAAATAATTTCTAAGTTTCTATACTAGGACATTCTAGAGAAATCTATGTTATTCAAAAAATCATCTTTAACTTTTTTCACAACCTCCACTTACTAGGCAAGTGATAAGTCCTCCAATAAGTCCCATGTCATGATACTGTGGTAGCCAGGTCACTAGTATCGTCCTCGTTGTGGCCCGGCATCTTCTCTGCATCAACTTCACATTATGAATGATCATTCCTCTATGAGTAATCATAACTCCTTTAGGATCACTAGTTGAACCAGAAGTGAACTGGAGAAAACACAAATCATTTGGCAAAGGTTCGCGGTCTTCTTGATCCCGGAAGATTCATCTAGTTGCCTAGAAGCAAGGATACAATCTGATTTCAATGGCAATAACCTCTGCAAAAGCAAAAAAATCAATATATTCATTATATAACAGTTAGATAAACACCCTAACATAGTCTCTGACAAAATATCGATTAGACCAAAATCATGATAAGAGATCAACTAAACTCAACAAATCAACTACTCCCTCATTTTCAATTTATTTTTCTGGTTTTGACTTGACACGGAGTTTAAGAAAGTAAAGAAGACTTTTAAATCTTGTTGGCGTAAACTAAATATATAGTGCAACCAAATAACTCAACAATGCAAATACAACATATAGTGCAACCAAATAACATCAATTGATGAATATCTCTGGGTAGAGACCGCATCTTAGGCTCAGAGGAATCAGTTAGGTGAGGTCGCAATTCAGGACACTTTTAGTCTAGTATGTCCCTTGAAATGAAACCCGAATTTGAGTTTTATTACAGAATTTGACCATGTAGGATTGTGTAATTTCGAAACACACAATCAATAGACCGATAATAGTTCAAATCTTAAAATGAAAAGATATTAGTTATACACACTATATAAAGATTCAGAGTAGTTTAGCCATAGACTTATAAGTGATTCATGATTGTGAGTGCATAAAACTTAAACTCAAATGAAAATTCCGCATAGTCTTTTCAGGACTACCTTGGCTGTTAACATGAGGGAAATACTTGAACTTTCGTTGCAAAACGACTTTTTCAACAAAGCCTCCCATACTTTCAACAGCTTTTATGAGGAGCTCAGTGACCTGTAATCCTACTATGTCGACCGAGTTACCATAAGACCAGAACAAGAAGACGTTCGTGTCATTGTAAAATCTCTGCATTGCAACTGGATTCCCAATGGCTTTTGGATCATCCATGAACTCACCAAAGTAGTAACCACCCATCAGTATATGATCAAATCCAGTTATCTTCAAGACTGTGGTGTAATAGTCAATAGTTTGTACTTTACCGAACAACTCCTCCTCGAGGCTATTCATGTTGATTCTTCCGCTGTTGCTTACTGCTCAAAGGGATCAGTAACAAGTAATGTTTCGGAAAATTCACAGGAAAAAAGTTAGTACTTTTAAATATTATTGGAAGGTTTACTACTCGTGACTCGGCAATTATTTGGACTACTTAGGAGATATGTTACTTGGACTCTGCAAAATGTTGTTGCACCCTTATCGGATTCTCCAAAAATGTTCTACTATTGGAGGATCTGATATGCACCTGGCGACATTTTGTAGAGTCCGAAACATATCTTAGTAGAATGGTTTAAAACTTTCAGGGCTTTATGCCAAATTCCATGAGTAATAAGTAATAACTAACCTGGAGCTTCAAGGTGAGCTCTGATTTCTCTTGCTAGATGAAATATTGTTGGAGCACTATTTGCAGCAAGAACTTGTCCTCCCAAGTCGTAAATATTTCCTCGATTCGTAACACGTATGTTTAAGAGTTTAACTTATACACTGATTCTGATGTTACCACGATAACTAAAAGTAGCTAAATGTAACCTTGACGATACGACTACGTGTACGTACAACACGTTCAAATAAATTGATAGTGGAAAAATTATTTACACTGTTAGTGTATAGAATTAAAATCATTCTGTAAAATCTTTTAGTGCGACAACATACTTTGTATATAAACTCCCCCCATCCCAATTTATGTTGATAAGAAAATGGACCTTGGGTCTAACTCAATTCCAGAAGACGAAAATTGTAAAAGAATCATGTAAGAGGACAAACTGCCTCCACCCACCTATTTGGGACAATTCAACACCCCCACACGCCCATGGACGATATAATATGAGGGGCCAACATCGAGTGAAATAAGAATTTAATAGGCATGACTCTGATACCATGATAAGAAAATATATATGTTGCTCGGACTCTCTAACAAGACGTTTTTCTACGAACAAACTAAAAAGGAACGTATACAACATAAATTGAAACGAAGGGAGTAATTAGCATAAATACCTTCAATATCAACTGATTCACACATGCCACCAACAAAATTATACTTCTCAAGAATAGTGATATTTGTATAACCAAGTTTTACCAATGCATAAGCAGCTGATATTCCACTTGGTCCACTTCCTATTATTCCTATTTTTGTGTTTGTAGCAAAACAAAGATGCAATTTCAATAACAATTCATCTATTGCTTCTCTTGGCTCCATTTCTCTAGGAAAAATAAAAAATAAAACTCAAACAATTAATAACATACTTAGTATAATTACACAAGTGAGGCCTAAAGAGGAAAAGGATGCACGCAGATTTTACCGCTATCTTTGTATGATAGAGGTTTAACAACAATAACATGCAGTGTAATTCCACAAGTGAGCTCTAAGAAAGGGAAAAATGAATGTAGACTTTACCGCTACTTTGTGGGGTAGCGTAGTTTAACAACAATAACATGCTCAAAAAGGAAAAGAATGTACGTAGACTTTACCGCCATCTTTATGGAATAGAGAGGTTTAACAATAATAATATGCTCAGTGTAATTGTTAGCCAATCTGTGTTTAAAACAGTACCACTGATTACAAGTGTATTGATACCCAAAACTTTAGTGTCAGCGAGCCACTCAACAGCAATAAAGTACACGAAAATAATTTGTGCAGCAGAAGAAGAAATCAGAAATTTTTGTAAGTAAAAAATATGAAAAATTACTGGTATTTATAGCCAAGAGGAACTGGTTCCGAAAGGTTGCAACCTTTCAGAATCCACACGACCATTCATGAAAGTTTACAACCTTTCAAACGGTCATGGTTGTTCCTGAAAGTTGCAACCTTTCAGAACAGTCATCTCCAACGGCAGGAAATTCAAATAAAATGGGAAAGTATTTTAAATAAAATGGGTCGCGCGGATTTGAGTTGGGTCGGAATGTTTCGGTTAATTAACTAAATAATTGAAACGTTTTGGCCATTTAATTGATTTTAATTAATTAAATAAATCATTAAAACAAAACTTTGTCCAAAAAAAAATTTCTCGATCATTTTCCAAAGCCAAAGCTAGCGAGCGACGACGACGCAAGGGGGGTCCCTCTTTCCAACCCTTTTAACAACTAATAGAAGTGTTTCTCTATTTAAACACTTCTATTTTCCTTTCCACCACCAATGAGGGAGAAATGTCTTTTCTTAAATCATAAGAGAATCTTTTTCAATTCCTCTTTTCATCTTCCCTCCATTTCCAATTAACTCTTGCTATACCCAACAATTCCACAAGTGGGGTCTGAGGAGGACAGGTGTATATATTATTTTTAGTAGACTTTTGACTTATTTTTTATGCAAAGGTGGCCAGAGAAAGCAATTCAAGGAAGAAAATTAAGTTAATATGTTGTATATTATATAACTATCACTACTAAAAAACTGTCAAAAACAGACGGAAAAAACCGACGGACTGTGTCGCTTTTTTGGCCAAAAGCGACGGAAAAGAGATGCAGTCAATCTCGTCGCTTTTCCAAAAGCGATGCACTGTGTCACTTTTGTTTTTTTTTAAAAATATTTTTTTTAAGAATGCGACGCCGTTCGTCGCTTTTTTTATTTTTATTTTTTTTAATTTTTAAAAAAGAGACGAAGTTCGTCGCTTTAATTAATTTTTAATTTGTTTAGAATCTTGAAAAGCGACGGACAATGAGATGCAGTCCGTTGCTTTTTTGGAAATAAAAATTTGAAAAATACAGAAAAGCGACAAACTAAAGGACCCTATCCGTCGCTTTTTTGGGTTTTTAAAAAAATAAAATCCAAAAAAACGACGGACAAAACCACCATGTCTGTCGCTTTTTCTGCAATTTTTTTGATAGTAGAAACTAGCAGTTTCTGCTGCCCACCTGTAAATTCAATTCAATTCAGCCCCAATCAAACACAAAACATTATAAAAAAGCTACACAAAATATAAAACAACAAACTTAAATTAACATTCAAAAATATCTAAATCACAATTTACAGACTTATAAAGTCTTTCAAAATTCGTTTTAAAATTACAAAAAAATCATTTCAAAATTACAAATAGTTCATAAATGTAACATCCGACAATTTAAAATGAATATGAAGAAGCTTGAAATTTGGAAATAGTCATTTTTTTGGAAAAATTTAAAATCTGGAAATTTGGCAGTCCAGAATCTGGAAAATTTGGCTAAGTTCAAAAATCTGGAAATTTGGCTAAGTGTGGAAATCAGTGAGT
>JAJOOR010047394.1:0-10233 GCA_036250505.1 Solanum acaule
TAATCTGATTTGGATCATTCTAACAGTTAAGAACCCAATAATTCTAACATTCAAGAAACCCTAGGTCTAGTCATAATAAGGGAATCAAGAAACTGACTGAAAACTAGGGACCTAATGGGTGAAAGGAACCCACTAGTGAAATTCCACATACTTGGTGACGAATTCCACGGAGAAATCCTTAGATTTCGGGGTTGGAACTGATGGAACCTTGATGCGTTCTTGATAGGGCTCTTGACCTTTTTCTCCTCTCTTGCTTCTAATTTTCTATGTTTTGATTAATAATTTGACTTAGGTAAGTTCTAGTTATGTTTCTAGGCTTAAACTGACTATAACCTCATAATTTAGGGTCTAAACAACGTAGCTTAGGGGTCCAATGAAATAGGAAAAGACCAAAAGACCGATGAATTAACTGCTGTCGGAGTGACCTATGGATTGGACCTACGGACCGTAGCTTAATCTATGGTCCGTAGATTGGGGTCGTAGGTCGAGTTTGCTCGACAAGGCTTCACTAAAACGAGCATAACTTTTTACTCGGAGCTTGGATTTTAGCAAACTCAGTGGCGTTGGAAAGAGGATTCAATTATCTATCATATCATAGGTCATGTGACACCTAATTAATTTTGTCGTAATAGTTATGACCATTTGAAGTTGATTTAATCAACAATTTTCCTCTAACTGGTTGTTGACCCTCATCTACTGTCAAACCAACGGACCGTGCATTGAACGACGGTCCGTATTGGTCGACCGTAGTTCATGTTAGATGCTGGGTAAAGGAGTCTTGATCCACAGACACAGACCACGGACTGTGGTCTGACCTATGGACCGTGGGTTTGTATGTGGGTCAAGACTTAGCCGATTTTCTGAGTTGGGTTTGGGGAGGGGTTGCAGTGGTGAACCACGGACCACCAGCACGGGCCGTGGTCTAACCTACGGTCCGTGGATGGCAACCGTGGGTTGCACCTGCAACTTCTCAAAATCTGCATTTTTGGTCTGTTTTGAATATGGGGTGTTACAAAAACTTACCTGGCTCAACTCAACTCAACTGAACTGAACTAATTTCAACATAAAGCAATGTATAAAAATGCAGTATAAAGAAAATCTTTAAAACATGGTTTTCAACTGTGTATTTAGAAATACAATAATAACTATGTATGTATGCAAATATACAATATGAACTCTGTTTGTATATGAAAATACAAATATTTCTGATGTATATAAAAATACAAAATACTGTTGTGGAAGTTTCTCTAACCGACAACCATCACTTAAGAGCTATCGTGATGATACAACATTTTGCCTTACGCTGCCAGGGCCGTCCTATACCTTGCCGGGGGTATAGAAATTGAACTACTAAGTGGATCCACTAGTCTATGCTAAAAAGCACTAAGGAATCATATAAAAAGTATGACCCTTTTCTACCCATGGTGGTTACATGGTTTATGGGGGCTGTGAGTTGTCTGAACTCTCCCCCATATCGGTGCTCAATACTACTCCCAAAATATGGTACTAACTCTTATGTTTAAAAAAAAACATACTTCTTTCTGTGATTTGAGATAATTGCTCAAAAACATAGCTCAAAGGCTATCTTGGAAATCAACGTTTCCTCTCTTGCTTAATTGTGAAAACATTTACTCTTTACTGAAAAACTAGCTCAAAGGTTCTTCACTGAAAAACTAGCTCAAAGGCTCTTTACTGAAAAACTAGCTCAAAGACTCTTTACTGAAAAACTAGTTCAAAGGCACTTTACTGAAAAACTAGCTCAAAGGCTCTTTTGAAAATCAAAGTTTCCTTTTTTGCTTAAATGTGAAAACATTTACTCTTTGAGAATATATAGTCCTGATATACTCTTTTTGAAGAAATGAACTTCAATCTTTACTCTTTACTCAACTCAAAACTCAAGTCTTAAAACAAAGTTAAAACATTTGTAAAAGACTTTTGGAAGACTCTATGAACTTCTCTTTACTAGACTCTTAACTTCTTTTGAATATCTTGACGATTCTTGCTCCTTCTCCTCTTCTTTTATCTTCTCTCAAAACCCTAATTCAAATTCCAAAAGTTTAAACTGAATTCAATCAGTTTAGAACTTAAAATAATTACCAAAAACGTAATTGACTAATTGGGTATGGAAAAGACCAAAATACCCTTCTAAAATCCGGATTGAACTTTCCTTATCCAAATAGCCCAACTTACAAAGGGAATATCTCACTCATACGAACTCGGAATCGCACAAACTCAGCGGCGTTGGAAAGATAATTCAACGATAATTCCTACGGTATTTGGAAACACACCTAACTCATCCTGATCTAGGAGCTATGGTTGATTGAAGTTGACCAAAAATTCAACTTAACACACTAAACAAATTTTCCAGATTTTTACATTCTTTCCAAAAATGACTATTTCCACTTTTTAACTTCGTTCTAGTTCTTTCTAGTTACGGGGTGTTACAATACCATTTGCGATATTTAGGGGTATATTTATCCTTTTTCCCTAGGTAATATAATGCAATTGTTGTGATGTGGTTAGTAAGATAACCGTGTAGGCATTTTGACTCTGGAGAATGCAATTGAAGATGTTGAGCACAGCAAGGATAATATTTTCAATGAGTGATTTGAACATGAAAACTTCAATTTTTATGACGGTTTTATGATATAGGGGTATCAATGATAACTCAGTAATTTAGAAATGAAATGTTTTGACGTTTAAGTTTTGAAGACAAGTGTAAATTGGGAGGATAAATCAATCAAATGAAAGGAAAGTTATCATGGAAAAGATCTGAAGAGAATTTAAGGAAATTCAAAAACATGAAAGGTCATTCTTTTTTATGAAGTATTATAGGATAGAACTTGTTATAAGATTCGTATGAAGACTTTTATTTTATTCTTTGGGTGGAAATATACTAAAGAGAATTTGAGCTTTGTGACACAATGATCACAATGATAAAATTTTATATAATAAGAGTCAAACGTGAACTAAGTATTTTATATATTCCATAAGGTTATGAAGCTAAGTTGAGTGTCAGTTAACAAGACATTTAAAGTGTTAGATTAATGGTAGATATTGCCAAATTCATGTTATGAAGTGAAATTTAGAGATTGAATTGAGGATCAATAATATGAGTTGAAACTAAAGGGGATAATAATTCTTTAGTTAGTGAATTTTGTCAAGGATACTTGAATGAACTCATGTGTCAAGATACAAATCGCCTAAATATTTTCAAATCGTAACCAAATCTCAAATCCTAGGTCAACCTCATGAATTTACCATCCAAATAAGAGTTTGTTTACCCTTAATTCACCTCAAACCATCAATTCCATGATTATATTAGTGAATTGCGGAATGAAAACAAATCATTCTCTAGGGCCACAATTAGAGTTGTCAAAAAGGGTCAGCCCAACCCCACCCGGCCGAAGCCTCGCAAGCTAAGAAATTTGATGGGCTAGGATGGGCCTGAAAATGCTCAACCTAACCCAAATCAACCCTAGAAGGGCCGTGGGCTGAGGCAGGCTAGCCTTTTTTTTCTTTTCAAACTTAAAATTCTATAACATCAAGAAAGTGATAAGATTTTCAAATCAAATATGGTAAACAATGGTGTTATTTCAATAACACTAACAAAAAATCTAGTGTGATTAACATGTATCTTGGTGATACGCAAGCGAGATAAGAGAGTGGCGAGAAGTATGAAAGGAAGGCGAGGGCGTGAGATTTGTGTATGTATCCTAGATACATACGAATACACTTGGATATAGTATCTAGAACAAATTACACCTAATTTTGAGTCCATGTATAATGAAAAACATGTATCTGAACGCACAAAAATCTGGTAAGATTCGTAATATTACAACATACGCTGCATCTAAGTAATTAGTTCATACAATAGTTAAATTTCTAAAAGTTACCCTTAAATAAATAGTTTTGGCCCATGGGCCGACCCCGATCAAGCCTCAAGGGACAGTGGCTTATATGGATCAGACTTATAAGTCCTAGTTTTAAATGAGCTTGAAAAATCCTAACTGGTTGGGTTGGGTCGACCCCATGGCCTAAGCCCATTTTGACTGCTCTAGCCACAATTATATTTTCTAAGGCTAGACATCGAACTGCAAAAATAAGGAGTCAGATTGCTCTCCTTAACAAAATATTTTGATGAAGAACTGTTGAAATTTGCCCTAAACCGCCCTTTTTCTTCTCCAAAATGTTCTTGGGTGATAATGACCGGATTTGAAGGTTTTCCTTACATTTACAATAAGTTACCCTGCTATAGCAGCCCAATCAAACCTCTAGTCCCTCTTTGATAGAAATCAAAAACAGTATCTAGAATATGCTACCACTTCTCTTCAAAAGAATATGCATCATATCAAGATTTGTGCGATTTTTCCTTTCATACACACCATTCTGTTGAGGTGTGTAGGTTGTTGTAAGTTGCCTCTTAATTTCATAAAGTTCTACAAATTTGTGGGAGTTGTATTCTCTATTCCGATCACCCACAAGCACTTAATTTGATAACCAACTTCATTTTTAGGAAGGACTTTAAACTTCTTAAAAGTTTCTAACGCTTCTGATTTTTCTTTACGGAAATAGATTCATTTATTTCTACTATAATCACCACTGAAGCTAATAAAATAACATTTACCTCCATTTGATGTTGGACTTATTTAACCACAAATATCTGAGTGCACCAACTCTAACACATTTGTCCTCCAAGACTTGCCTTTTCAAAATGGTTCACGGACGGTGTTACTTGCTAACTACACACTCTCTAGCTTTCTTGATATGAAATAAGGCGTAGATAGAACATTTATGGAATCAAGTTATTGTTTCTCATCATTTTGATTCTTCTTTTGGAGGTTCATGAATGGTGCACTTGCTAAATTTTGATAGATGTTCTTTGGAAAAAACACTTGAGATCTATCACTCGTACTCTTTGGGAACCATTTTTTAATACTATTCCTAATAAAATCGATCGAAAGACGCAGAATGCTAGAAGAGTTTGACTTAAGGGATAATAATTTGACTGGAACAATTTCAGTAGAAATAGAAAAGCTTTATTGATTCATAATAATAACTTTGAGGAGAGTGTTCCTTTGGAAATTGGGAAGCTTCATTTAGTTACAATTCGACGAAAATCTTTCTTCTATTTTTGTTGTCGGAACTCTCTGTATTAGAAAATTTTGGCATTGCATCTGGCAAGGTAGCATGAAACCATTCAAGAATCAAATGTACTCTTATCGTTGAGTATGAATATTTTAGATATGTTACGATTTATACTCCAATTATGTTTTCTATAATTGATATACTTAGATAGTCAAATAATGTTTCCTATAACTAATATATCATCTTATCATAGTAGTTTTGTAATTTTTATTTATTTTTCATAATAAGGTGTTTTTTGAATATGATTATATTAGATAAATATTATCGAAGTATACTCAAATAGTCGAATTGTGTTTTATGTAATTGATTGATATCATCTTATCTTATACTATTCATTTTTTGAGACTAGGTTTCCATGATTTTAAAAAGATTTTAAAAAATAATTCTACAAATCTTGAAAAATATAGTTTTTTATTTAAATTTCTTATTTTCTTAGACACTAATTATTTTTTATTAATCGCATTACTCAAGATATATTTAAAATATTCATAATACCTTATTAAATTTGATTAATGAAGAATAACTAAAAAACAAAAATAAATTAAAGAACAAAATAATAATAATAATAAATAATTTGTTTGAGAAACAATAATTATATTTTTAATTTTAATTTTTATAATATTTATAAAAATCATAGTTGCCACATCATTATGTAAGAATAAATTATTATTTTTTAAATAATGATCATGAAAGTTAATTTGACAAAGTTAAAAAACTTTTGAAAGAAAAAATAAAGCTGAGTGATTATGATGGACTAGAAAATAAGATTAAAAAAAGACTTGAAATCCTTTTATTCCATATTAGACTTGAAATCCTTTTATTCTATATTGGAAAAGTTATCGTGGGTCTTGCTCTGGCGAATCAATAATGATTGTGGCTGGACTCCTCTATTCATCTATCAATCTCGTTTATGAATGTTATGATGGCCAGGCATAGCCGGAACTCTTTCGTAGGCAGCTCTCGAGGCAGTGGCTTGAAACTAATCTCCCGCAGTCACCCACCATTAGATTCTATATGAAAGAAGAAGAAGAAGTTCATTACTACGATCCTTTAATTGGACAACAAGGGACCAAAACAATAGGCATTTCAAATTTTCTAATTAAAAGTGCTACTTAAATTATTTTAAATGCATTAGTTTTATTTTATCTCTTATAGTGTAAAGTTTGATTACCTATATTAATTTTTCAACTAAATATTTATTTTACTCTTTCATTTTAGAATTATTATATTAGTCTCGACTTAAATTTGAGATAGCTTAAAGTTATGATAAGTAATACTCTATCAAGGTGTAATCGAATTTGATATCATTTATCATATCATTCTTAGAATCAGTAATATAAATTAATTATTACTAATATAAAAAAATAAATTTTAAATAATCATGTAAGAAAAGGTACGTGATCTTATGTTTAGCAATAAAAACTCATACCTAATGTATAAGGAATCAGATGGAAAAAAAGAAAATTTATGTCATCATTTTTATTTATTAAAATGAAAAGTATGTGCACTACTTATTGTGTTATATACTATCATACGTCTCACATTCAACCCCCCACCCTAATATTTTTTTTAAAAGTAAGGGTAAAATTGTCATATTTTGAATAGTTTACAATAAAATGGACGTATTTTAATTATTATTTTATAGTAATTATTTGTAAAAAAGGGTATTCTTTGAGCTATTTTGATAGTTGGAGGGCAATATTGAAAAAATAACGTAAGGATAAGTGTTTTTAAAACAAAAAACATAATAGATGGTTAAATCGATCCGTTTTAAATAATTCAGAGATATCTTTAACCTTTTTTCTTTTTATTAAAAAAAAATGGTTGAGAAATAGTTCAAAATTATTTGGAAATCGAATATATTCGACTAATAATGAAATGAGAAAATGAAATACTCCATATGTTTCATTATATCCGTCTTTTTTTATATTAATAATAAAATATTCTTTTACTTGTTTATTTTAGCAACCAAGAGTGTTTTTCTTTTTTCTTTATGTACTATCCTTAGTACGAAATAACTACATAAATTAGTAATAGTAATTAAATTAATAAAATTATTTTAGTAAATACACCTCTGATAAAAAATAAATTAGAAATTGTGTCAAGTCTTAAGATGAGTGGATCAAAAGGAAAGAAAGCCAGAAAAAAAAAATATAACTTTATTTCACTAATTATGACAAAACAAGCATATTAGTGGAGCCCCCAAGGCCTAGCTCAAGTGGCAAAAGGTGGAGGATTTGTGGTTTAGGTCGCAGGTTCAAGCCCCACACCATGCAAATCAAAGCCTGGTATTTAAGTGGAGAAAGGTAGAGGGGCGGGCCCATTATCCACCGAGTTTAGAAGACTGTGATTGGTCCAAAGGGCGGGTCACAGACGGATTTCTCGGTTATCCAAAAAAAAGAAGAAGCATATTAGTGGATTAATTTAAAACTAACTAAATACGAGCAAGGCAAAGCCAGAAATATGAGTTTGGGGTATAAAATATTTTCACGACCCATTCCTTACTATTGGGCCTACGAAAAAATTACCTATTCTTCCAAATCCGCAAACCCCCATTTAGCTCCGTCCATGCATACAATTATCTAGAGTAAATATAATATAAGATAAATATATATGTCATAATTGATTACACTATTTTTCTAAGGTAAAATTTTTGTGTTGTACATGGATTAAAAATACTTAAATGACAAAAGTATTTTTATTTTTATTTTATTTGAACAATAAATGCATATTTGAATCACACACTTATTTCTAATTTGTAATGTATCAAATTAAAGTTCACTAAATAATAATTCCCTCATTACCATCCTCGTATCTTTAATTTCAATATTATGATTTTTGTATAACTTGTCTTTACACCAAATAATTCCCAAATTTATACTCCCTCTATTGTATATTAAGTGAATTTTCTGAGGTAATGCAAACCTGTTAAGAAAAAATATTTAAGAATATAATTTAAATCATATTTTCCACTATTGTTCTTTGTAAATCATAATATAACTTTATACATAGTGCAATTTATCTCCTAAAAAATATAAAACTTAACCAAAGGAAATGACAAATACGAAAAAAATTCAAACGTCCATCTTGAACTTTGAACAATTTAATTATTTTGAACAATATAAAAAGCCTAAAAAATTCACTAAATATGAAATAAAGGAAGTACTATTTTTTTTTATTCAATATTTTTCTAAATTAATTCCAAATAAAATTAAACTTTGAAATTTCATTTGCAATCATATTTTTTTGAATTATATTTTTAATATGGGCAAATGTATACATATTGTCCACACATTTGACCATATACTACTTTTTGGTATATTCAAAAAATTTCCTAAGTTATACAATTCAAATATCGAGAAAAAACTTCATTTGCTTGTGATTGCATCTTCCAAGGAAGTGCTTTTTTTTGGTACTTAAGGTAATTTCATAATTCTTGATATAGACGTTACAAAATCTGAGTTTTTAAAAAAAATTAGAATAGTCATTATCATATTACTATAATAATCCACTTAATGACTATTATAACATTTCAGGAAAATTATTTATTTTATTTGACAAACAATGCTGACCAGTAAAATATTGAAATATAACTTAAAGTTATATTTGAAAAAATCTAAAATTTTATTTTGACTTTCTTTATTTTTCTCTTTTAATATTTACTCTATTTAAAAAAAAAACCTCAATTAAATTATATTTCATCTTTAAATCATAGTACTTCATATTTTTAAAAGAAAAATACATTCAAACAAACAAATAAATATTATAAGCAGAAACTATAATCAAACATAACTCCAATTTTAATCCAAATAAAGTGAATTATTTTTTGAAATAGTGTGTAGTAACTCGTATATGAAATTTAATATGTGATATATATGTTTTGAGATATTACTCTTTTAGAGCAAATTTAATTAAATATTTCATATACATTAATCAAATTAGATAATTTTACTTAGTTTTAGAAATTAAAAAGTACAAATCATATTTAAGAAAATACATTTTATATTTTCAAATAAAAAATATCCAAACACAATTTTAATTTAATAAATTTCAAATAAAGCAAATAATATTTATTTTTTTCCTCCTAATTATTTTTGAGTGAAAAAGAGAATGTGTTTGATGTTCCACCTTATTATGAACCAATAAAACAAAGAAGGCTTCTTGGTATTTAAGGCAACTAAATCCATGTCTCTTTCTCTGTAATCTAAACATCCCATCCCCCTACGCCTACCCCACCCCACCCCCTCCTTCTGCTTCTCTCTAAATATTCAGTTCACTGCTGTATAATCTTATTCCTCTGTTTTCCTATCTGTCTCTTTTCTCTCTGGTTTTTTTTTTTTTGGCCTTCATCAGCCATGAACAATGGTAAAGAAAAATTGGTTGTAGAAGTGGTGGCAGCACATAACTTGATGCCAAAAGATGGTGAAGGTTCATCATCACCATTTGTAGAAGTTGAGTTTGAGAATCAGAGACAAAGAACACAAGTAAAAATGAGAGATTTAAACCCTGTATGGAATGAAAAGCTTGTTTTTCATGTGAATGATGCTGCTGATCTTCCTTATCGGACGATTGAAGTGAATGTTTTCAACGAAAAAAGGTCGAACACAAGCAGAAATTTTCTGGGTCGAGCTCGGATTTCTGGGTCAAGCATTGCTAAAGAAGGGGAAGAAGTAGCGCAGCTTTATACACTTGATAAAAGGAGTCTTTTTTCTCATGTACGTGGTGAGTTGAGTTTGAAGATTTATTTATCTACAACAGAGCAAGTGAAACAAGTTATAACTGATAAGGGTAATGCTGGTGGTGGAAGGGTGGTGTCTTCTGGTGCCCCAAATGCTAAGAAGAACAAGAAATTGCAGCAGCAACAGACAAATGGAACAAACATGGTGGTTCAAATGGGTCAAGAAAATAAGGTAATCTTGAATTTTTGTGTTCATTTTGAACTATTAAAGACAAAAAGAACTGATTTTTTTACTTATTACATCATGTGTTAACACCCCTTTTAAAAATTTAGTATTTTATTAAAGATGATACACTTTTATGAACAGGTAAACTTTCAAAACCAGAACCATTCAAAGCCAGTGGAGT
>JAJOOR010047395.1:0-10046 GCA_036250505.1 Solanum acaule
AAAGAAATACATAGCTAGGGTTCTGAAATTCATGCGAGAAACGATGTAATAACATGATAATTTGATTTGGAACATTTAAATAACTAATTCATGATGATCTGCTGTAATTCTAGAAATCCTAGGTCTGTTCATAATCATGGAATCAAGAATTTGACTGAATTCTAGGGACCTAATGGGCGAAAGGAACCCACTAGTGAAATCCCACATACCTGGTGACGAATTTCACTGAGAAATCCTTTGATTTTTGGGCTAGAGCTGAAAAAAACTTGTTGCGTTCTTGAACTAGGGTTCTTGACCTTTTTCTCCTCTCTTGCTTCTAATTTTCTAAATTTTGATTAATGATTTGACTTGGATAAATTCTAGTTATGTTTCTAGGCTTAAACTGACTAAAACCTCATGATTTAGGGTCTAAACGATGTACCTTAGGGGTTAAACAAAATAGGAAAAGACCAAAAGACCCCTAACTTAATTGCTGTTGGAGTGACTGACAGACTGTACCTACGGGCCGTAGGTCGATCGACGGTCCGTCGATTGGAGTCGTCGGTCGAGTCTGCCCGACAGGGCTTCAATAAAATGAGCATAACTCTTTATTCGGAGGTCAGATTTTAGCAAACTCGGTGGCGTTGAAAAGAGGATTCAATTATCTATCATATCATAGGTCATGGGACACATAATTCCTTTTGTGCTAAGAGTTATGACCATCTGAAGTTGACCCAATCACAATTTTCAGCTAACTGGTTTGCTAACCCTCATCTACGGTCAGACTTACGGACCGTGGATCGAATGACAGTCCGTGCTGGTCGACCATAGTTTGTGACAGAGGCTGGGTAAATGAGGTATCGATCCACGGACATAGACCACGGACCGTGGTCTGATCTACAGACCGTGGGCCTGTCCTTGAGTCGGGACTTAGCCGACTTTTTTGAGCTGGTTTGGGGAGGGGTTGCAGTGGTGAACCACGGACCACCAGCACGGGCCGTTGTCTGACTTACGGTCCGTGGATGGTGACCGTAAGTTGCACCTGCAACTTCTCAAAATTTGCATTTTTGGTCTGTTTCGGATTCGGGGTGTTACATAAGAGGACTTCACTTAAGCAACTAAAAGTTCGCTTACGCCATCGCACCAAACACCAGCTAAATTTTCTAAAAAGCCTAAGTGTCCAAATCTTTGAACATGACCTCGGAATTCATTCGGAGTCCAAGCAACACAAACCAAAAGTGCAAACCACTTGGAAAGGACATTCCAGACTCAACAAAATCAACTAAACAGAATCTGAGGTTGTCTCGTCCAAATGCCGACCAAAGTCAACACTTCAACAAAGAAATAAAATTAAACACCAAAAGCTAATAACATATCCCGACACCCTCGGGAATCAAACCAAAGGTCCTTCTAGACCAAACCCAACATTCTAAAACTAATCTCCCTTAAGGAATTCAATTTCGAGCACGTTTACCAAGAAAGCTACTCCAAGTTCCATTTTGAGAAAAACTCAATAGCCAAAATGCTTAATACCACCAACTCCAAACGAAATCCCAAAAACCCAAATCAATTATCATTATAGACCAAAATGTCCCTTCTAGGGCTGATAGAACTAATGAAATTCCTATCTATAATCAGAATATTCGAATGTTGATTAAAGTCAAATCCTCCAAGAATAAAGCTTCCAAAACTCAAAACTCACACTAAACTGAACTGAATACCTTGGGGAGTAAGCCATCCAACCTAGAACCACACACAAGCTATACAAAAGCTACGGGAAGGGGCAATACAGGGAAAGCACACACAAATGACCCTGAGGGTCATTAAATAAACACTTAGTAGACGATGTCCATTGAAAGAGTGCATAAACACTCAAACTAATGAAGCACATGACAAAAAACAAAAAAAGGGTTGTACCTTCCACGTAAGGGAACATATAAAATGAAGAATGGACATAATGTGTATCTGAAATATAAATACTTGTAACATGTATAATGTAGGATATTATTTACTCAATGAACCCCATTTGACTTGGTGGATAATTCATTAAACTTATTTTTTAATGTACCTTTGTCAAAATAGTTCTTGGAAGAATAAACGCACAAATATTGGTAATGAACACATATAGAAGTAGTTTGACATAATTTGAAAACTTGGACAGTATAAGGAAGATCAGTAGCTACATTGGAGATTGTACACCTTTACATTGTATCTTTTACCATGAGGATCACTTAGAGATCTCAATTATTTAGTACACAGAATATAGGACTTCATGCCAAAAGATATGGAATCAAATAGTCTTACATACCTCAATTCCCAATTCATAGAGCTTACGAAGTGTCAACTTGTCCTTTAACGTGATAATCTTCATCTACAATAAATGTAAATTAATAAGGCTAATATTAGCAGCTAACCAACTAACTCGGGATATTTCAATTCATCAAAATAGTAATCGGGCAGCAAGCCCATAATCCTTCTAATTAAGAGTGTTCTTTCACGCATTCTGTCCGCTACATTTATTTACATGAAATGACCTTCCATGAAGTTTTTTTTTGGAAATCACCGGGCTTCAATATATATATAACAATACCTACATGGGGCGGGCACTATGCTTACAACAATTTCAACTTTAATGGTGTATCGCCACAACCTATGAATCTACCTTGTAACAGTTATATTCAATTACTCTATAGATCCATCCAAGAACTCCCATAAATAATTGATACAATAATAGAGTACTAAACATCCCAAAATAACCAAAAGATTTGAATTCACGGCATTCAATCACCGTCCCATGAGTTCTAATAAACAAGTATGTCTAGAATTCCTAAATGAACTAATGATTAGAGGTTGTGGCAGCCAACACCTTACCTTGGCTATATTAATATGTTATTCTCCGTCAATTAATTCTTTTGAAACCTTTTCTAAACCACAAAATATGGTAGGAGAATCAGCACAAGCACCACATGAAAATGAGGCAAAGAACCCGGGCTTATAGCATGAAAGATTTACCTTAATCTTTGAAAGAGAGTGACAATACCTTGGTTGCCAACACCTATAGCTCTCTAAACTTCAATACTCTTGAATAACTCCAATATTCATGAAACCATGGAGAAGACAAGGTGATATTGTGGTTGCTTTGGAAGAAACAAGTTGAAAAATACTTAGAACCCTAAACAGAATGTTTGGGCGGTTGTTTCATCTTGAGAGAGAGGAATATATAAGATTGAGAAACTTAAAATTTTGATGAGAGTAAATGATATATTTGTATGAGATTTTTTTGGCCTTAATATGTCTCCTTTTCCACCTCTCTTGTAGTTAATTTGCAACCACCATTTGCCATTAATTTTAGCCACACATTTAAGTAGGTTATGCACCTACTTTTCCATTCAAATTATTTCTTGTGGGCTTGGACATATTGGGGCTTGGACTGCCATTCTTTTCATTTTTCCCCTTTTCTTGGACAGGTTGGCCCTCAAATTGACCACTTAATTTAGACCTCTATATGGCCCATTAGTCAAAGTAGGTGATGCACTTACTTGGTCTGTTTACCTTGGTCCATGTACCTTAACTAGGTGATGCACCTACTTTTCACCTACTAGCATAATTTATTCATGCAAGCACCTCACTTACTTTACACCATTTTCCTTATCTTAGTTTCTTTACAAGACCTTAACACTAATACGCACTTGACCACTTTTGACTTTAATATCAAATACCACTTTCTAATATCTCGAGGTCAATTTTTTTGAGTTCACTTAGTCGTACATGTGTTGGAATGTACGGGGTATTACATCATCCCCCTCTTTGGACCATTCGCTCTCGAATGAGAGGTCTTGCAAACAAGGTCCATTCTGAGTAATTTTCAAACGAATTGAAAAAGTCTTTTTTTTTGTAAGTAGAGCTACTCAAAACATGTCAGTTGATCAAAAGCGCGTTTAGGCAATCCTGATCGGGCGTTGCAGCGGATGTAGCCCATGTAATAATCAAATGAAAAGTAGATCTCCTCTTAGCCACATATAATCAAGTAAAATTTTGTACAACAAAATTCTTCGTCCTGTCAATTTTATAAACCAGCCTAACAAATACTTGGAATACTAGAATTGCAAATATTAGAACAAGTTAACTTATGCGAAACAAACCTATGAACAAGTTAATAGATGCATATGTTCTAATCATGTAGGAAAGACACATAATATAGGAACACATAAACTTTCCTTAGCCATTTTCTACGTATAAGGGTTGTACTAAAATTTACTTGGTTCCCAACCTTTTCTGGCAAAATCCTTACTTTATCCTGATATGGGAAAATTTTATCCCAACATGTTTAATATTTAAGTCAATAAGAACAGAGGGGTATAACATATTAATGCATAATCCACATGAAGCCTATGACACATAAGCAAGCTGGCATATGTGAACAATGAGCCATAAAAGTTCTTTTAGTATACTAACAAGTGTACATAAGAGACATATAATCCGTAGACGTTTGAGTTATAGGGACATTTATATTGTAAAAGTCGGTAATATATAAGCAAGTGAGCTAGATAGCATGTGAGAAAATGAACTTAAGACATTTAGAACATGGGAAGATGAATTATAAAAGTTAGTACATAAGCATGTGGACTACAATATATGCAGTTATAAATCATGTGAGCACGTGGACCATCAAATGAATAAATATACCTTATGAAATTTGAGCAAGTGTGTGACACATGTACAAATACAATTTGGGGCCTATAATTCTTAAACAAGTAGGCTATGAAACATGTAACATATAGGTAGATGGTCCATGAAGCATATGACACGTAGACAAGTGACTTATGGTACATATAACCCATGAACAAGTATTTTATAATGAATATAGCATATGATTAATTAATCTATAATGAATATAAAATATGGACAAGTGATTTATGGCAAGTCATTGGCGAAATAAGGAAACATCCTATAAAATGTATAACAATAAGCAAGTTTAGTTTTTATGAAGAAGGTAACACCCATGTGCAAGTGTTTTATGACATATATAACATGTATGAAAATGATCCATAAAGGGTATATGATTACATATAGTTGAGTTATTGGATATACATAATGTATAATTATATAGGCAACCAGAGCCTTTGAAACCCAAAGACATCCTATAGAAACACTCCACCATATCTTACATAAAACCATACTGCCACTAGTTCTAATTCATGGGTGTAGTTTCACTTGTTTTTATTTACTCACCTCAAAACATATGCAATTGATTTTCCATGGTCTTTTAAATCCTGAGAATTTTCCTCACAAGTGTTCCAACCATTAGAATTGAACAACTTTCTGAGTAAATTCAAACATTGGGGCAAGGGTAGGAGAAGTCTCTTATAATCTTCTATAGTAATGGGGACCAAGACTAACTATGCCTTTGTTACTAGCCAATAATATATAGTCACACCTGATGTTGGATACCTTATTAAGGTTTAAGTAAGAAAATAAATAAATGAATCTTGAAGGCATCATAATCAATGATCTTTTTTTACATGTTACTAATTACACATAATATCAAGTACATGCAAACTTGTATCATGATTTTATAACACATAAGGGTTAGCCACTTTGGCTCAACAAGTTAGGTATGACCATGCTAATGGATTTGCTATGACGGTATAACAAGTGAGTTTTCTCCACCCGCATATGATCAACTATCCTCTTCTTTTGTTGAGCTATAATTGCAGTTATATTTAGTTGGCTCCATATATATGCATAATGACCCATCTTTATTTTTGTACGAGTGATGTAGCTGCACCCCAGGGTACAACGCTGGTCAATGTATCTTCTATAAATGAAATATTTTGATTTCTCTCTTTATTCTTATAGCTATTAAGATTGGGCACTAAATTCACATCAATATTAAAATGATTTCTCTGTCTAATAAAAGGAAAAAATGATTTAGGAAGTTCTTCTAGTGTCCTTATCTCTCTATCTCTCTCTTTCTTTCTTTTTTCACTTCACATGCTTAATAAGCATTCTCTATAATAAGGACACTGCTTATGTCACATATTCTTCTAACACTCATACACGTCATTTTCTTGTACTATCCGGGAACTTCACTCAGCTCATCCCTCCATTCTATGGACGTTCAAATGTCGTTCTCCTTCATTCATCTGTAACCAAATACTCTTCTGGTTGTGCTTAATTAATATTACGCTTTCTCTATTGTTAATATTCTAATAGACTTATGTTCAACATTTTCAACCTTAATCTTTAGTTGCATTCTATCCTATAGCCAAAACATAGACCACAATGCAGAAAGTAAATAGATATAGTTTTATTTGAAAAAATTGAAGTACTTATCGTGTGAGTTTTCTAACCACAAAAGGATCACATTTTTTAACCTAATTGAGGTGGTCTTATGCACCTATCCTATAATTCCAGCTACTAACATACTTTAGATGATGAGTAACCTTTTAGGTCCCATCAATCAACTAAGGATATCTATAGCCAATACCATTGTGGTACATTCACAAACCAAACTATGATTCTACCACATCTTTTAATTAATACAAAACTAAATCAACAACTTCTATTTCTAATACATAGATGTAACACCTCGGTCTTAGAATGGGATAATTTTAGAAAGAACTAAAATGGAAAGAGCTTAATTGAGAAGTTTGCAAGTTAGTCTTAAATTGTGAGTTTTGGGTCAACTTCAAACGACCATAACATTCAGTACAAGTTGAGTTATGTGGCCCATAAGGTATCAAAGGAAATATCTCTGAGTTCTCTTTCCAATGCTGCGAAGCTTACTAAATTCCGAGCTCGGATGAGGGAGATATGCCCATTTGAGTTAAGCCTTTCCAGTTGAGGCAATTCATCCGTTTTAAGGAGGGGTAAATTAGTCTTTCCCTACCTATTAGTCTTAATCATTTTTTTTTACCTAATTAGGGGTCAAAGCTAATTAGAATAAGACTACGCTAAATTCTAAAAACGTTCAATAACCTAAGGTTAAGTTCAAGAGGAGAAAAAGGGAGGAAGCTTCAAGCGTTCATCGAGTTTAAGGATTTTCGTCAAGGATTTGATTTTCTTCGAGGTATGTAAGCTTCCATAGTGTTGGGCTTGTTCTCCCTCACACCAATAATCTTATACCCATGAATTCATTCTTGATGTTGAATGGTTGAGTTCATGAAAGGTTCCAGAATTTAATTGGTAATGGAGTGTTGTTTTGAGTTCTTGAGGCGAGGGTTTGCGAATGAGTTAAGTAAATTGATAGTTCCTTGTGTGGGTTTCGCTGAGATTGTTCTGGGTTATAAGAATTCGTGACTTTTGACCTTAGATTCTGCAATGAGTATGAGTTGAATTGAGTTTGGGAGAGAAAGAAAAGATCGGGCAAAAATATGTGCCCAGGTCCGCGTCGCGGAGATGCTTTAAAATCCAGTCCCCATAAAATTTCCTCCATCTCCGTGTCGCAGAGAGGATACGGACTCCACTATTTCAAAAATTAATTTGCGACCAAATATTTGAATTCTTCATTGTGTCGCGCTCATGATCCCAGTCTGTGTCTTCGCTCATTTCTTATTATCAACTATCTAAACGCCATCTAATCATTGAGAGACCCTATATCCTAATCATAATTTTTGAATTTACATTTCAAATTCAAGATACAGTTAACAGTAAAGTTCAAGGGAGCCCTTTGAGTCATTTTGAGAAGTCTTTTACAAACTTTCAGAACTTGTTTTAAGACTTGAGTATGAGGATGAAGAGAGTTGAGTTTCATTTTTCAAAATGAATATATGAGAACTAAGTATTCCCAAGAGTAAATGTTTTTACATTTAAAATGAGAGGACACATCAATTTCCCAATGAGTTCATGAGGAGTTTTTGAGTATAATCTCTTTTAAGAGAACCTTTTGAGTAATAATCTCAAAATTTGAGGATGAGAAAATGTTTTTAAACATATGAGCTGAGTTATATTATTGGGAGTAGTATTGAGCACTGATATGGGGACGAGTTCAAACAACTCAAAGCCCTCATAAACCATATAGCCAACATGGATAGAAAGGGTCATACTTTCTATATGATTCCTAATTGCCTTTTATGCATAGCTTAGTAGATCCACTTAGTTGAAGATGTCTTATACTTTGGCAAGGTATAGGACAGTTGTGGTAGCGTGGGCCAGACATTGTATCATCACATAGCTCATAGTGATGGTTGTCGGTTAGAGAATCTCCCAAATAAGAGTAAAAGGGTTTGTTATCGTATTTTAAAATACATCTGAGTTATTATCTATTGTTTTAAAACCTTTCTTTATAATGCATCTTTGTTGTTGCTTTTATATTGAATTGAGTTGATTACTTCTGAGTTTAAGTATCCTTGAGATGCAGTGAGTAGGTTCTTCCTTTTTAGCAGTTCAAGCTTATGTGTGTGCTTTAGATTTCCCCTTGCATTCTCTTACATTCCATGTACTGACGTCATTTGGCCTGCATATTTTATGATTCACATACAGGTAACCAGGGTCATCAATAGGCGTTTCATTGATACCACTTGCAGTTCGAGTTAGCTTTGGTGAGCCTCCTTGCTTTTGGAGGATTTCATTTATATATCTTTTAGTCTTGTTAGGATGTTGTGGGTCTTGTCCCGACTCCCATCATAGTTATTAGAGGCTTCATAGATAGACAGTAGTAGTTGATGAGTCTTTTCCTTTCCATTGTTAAATGTTTAAAGACTTGAGTTGACTCTTTGTCCAGTTGAATGCTTATTTCTAAATATTCTGATTTAAGTATTTGAGACATTGGAGGTAAAGTTTTACTTTTGAGTTCATCTAATGATGAGTAAGTCTTTTGCTGAGAGTTGAGTTAGGCGAAGGGTTCGCTTCGGGCCAACAATGGTTCTCGAGTGCCGGCCACGTCCAGGGTGTAGACTCGGGGAGTGACAAACTTGGTATCATAGCATAGAGTTTAAGAATGCGTGAAATAACACAGCTTCATAGACACCCTAGGACTCTTGAACTCTATGCTTTGATACCAAGTTTGTCACCCCCTGAGCCTACACCCTAGACGTGGGCAACACTCAAAAACCATTGATGGCTCCAAGCGAACCCTTCGCCTGGCTTAACTCTCAGCGAAAGACTTACTCAACATTAGATGAACTCAAAAGTAAAACTTTAACTCAAATGTCTCAAATACTTCAATTAGAATATTTAGAATTAAACGTTCAACTGGCCAAAGAGGCAACTCAAGTCTTTAAACATTTAACAATGGAAATGAAAAGACTCCTCAACTACTATTGTCTATCTATGAAGCCTCTAATAACTATGATGGGAGTCGGGACAAGACCCACGACATCTTAACAAGACTAAAAGATATATAAATGAAATCCTCCAAAAGCAAGGAGGCTCACCAAAGCTAACTCGAACTGCAACTGGTATCAATGAAACGCCTATTGATGACCCTGGTTACCTGTATGTGCATCATAAAAGATGCAGGACAAATAGCGTCAATACATGGAATGTATGAGCATGCAAGGGGGGGGGGGGGAACTCTAAAGCATATACATAAGCTTGAACTGCTAAAAAGGAAGAACATACTCATCTCAACTCAACTCAACTCAAGGATACTCAAAGATACTCAAACTTAGAAGTAATCAACTCAGTTCAATATAAAAGCAACAATAAAGATACATTATAAAGATATCTTTTAAAACAGTAGATAATAGCTCAGATGTATTTAAAAATACGATAATAAACTTTTTTTTACTCTTATTTGGGAGATTCTCTAACAGACAACTATCGCTATGAGCTATGTGATGATACAACGTCTAGCCTACGCTGCCAGAATTGTCCTATACCTTGTCGGAGTATAATATATCCTCAACTAAGTGGATCCACTAAGCTATGATTAAAAATAAATAAGGAATCATCTAAAAAGTATAACCCTTTTTACCCACGTTGGCTACATGGTTTATGAGGACTTTGAATGGTATGAACTCGTCCCCATATCGGTGCTCAATACTACTCCCAAAAATATAACTCAGCTCATATGTTTAAAAATATTTCCTCATCCTCAAGCTTTGAGATTATTACTCAAAAGG
>JAJOOR010047397.1:0-12782 GCA_036250505.1 Solanum acaule
AAAAAAAATTCAAGTATCTTGAAATTTTGTACAAGATTCAGAGGAAATGAATTTCTGTTTATTTTCATTCTTTTCCATATGTCTATTTCTTTCTACAATTTGTAAATCATACTCCTTTATGTCTGTTATATGTATAATAAACTTGCATGGATATCACTTTAATCTGCAGATGAAGTACTTGAAGAAGAAAAAGTGGATCTGCTAAAACCATTTTCTTTAAATTCATTCGATACTTATCTCTAGAGTAAGTAGTATACAGAGAAGGATTAATATAATAACAATATAGAGTCATTTGTTTTAGATGAAGTTTTTGTTTTCGTAATTGAGTTTCAATTACTTTATTTCATATATATTCTCTCTGTTTGTGTTTGAGGAAAAAAAGGAAGTATTAAAAAAAATATTCAAAATAATGTTCTTTATGTTTTATTTTTTTGGATTCCAACCAATCTCTTAGACTTCAATATTTGTGTTGAAAATGGATATCAGAATACCCCTCTTGAATCCGAGTAACTTTCCTTAAATAGACAGCCTGACTTCAAACGGTCATATCTCCCTCATACAAGCTCGAAAATTAGCAAATTCAGTGGACAGAAACCTAGTACCATTGACATCTCTAATCTTTGAGAAAATCAGGGTCTTTTCCACATAAATAGCGTCAACAAAAGACCTGAGCATCTTAGTAGACACTGGAGAGAAATACATATTAACTTCGTTGCTCCAATATTATTTGGCAAACTCCAAAATCATGACTTATAATAAATAATGTTTCAAATGAGAGACTTTTCTTTAGATATAGTTATAGTACACTGAAACTTTATATTATGCTTAATGGTCGTCACCTTCTCGTCAGCGATCACCGTCGCCAAGAATGGCATAGTCGAAAAGCTTTGCCGTGCCATACACACTTTTAGTAGATATCCAACACAAGAATATGATGTTTAAGTATGAATAGAGGGAAACAACGAAAAAATCCGAGGGGTTGACCCTTCGTCAATATCACAACCGATGACCTAGAGCCTTTATTATATTATAGAAACTATATGGTAATTGAAAGACTACATAACAAAGTATGAACGTCCAAGAAGTTGCAAAGGGATTTCGAACAACCTTGCATACAGGACATCAGGATAACAGATAAGGAATCGATAGCAGCCTTAAGATAGATAATAAGATTTTTCTTTCTTCTCAAGTACTGCAACAGTTGGGTCTGATTATAGGTACCATCCATGCATTGATGTAGCTAAGAGCCCCCTTCATAGTCAATTCATTAAGGTGTCACCTTCTAACCGATCCCATTTCTGTAGCTTATAGAAAGAAGTTCCGTATCTTTCTGAGTTCAACTTCGCTAAAGATGAGAGTGCCCTAGTTCTTGTTTCTATAGGTAGGTTTCCTTTATTTTTCTATGATAAAATAAGCTTTCATCAGGGACCTTTCTTTCCTTTTATCATTATTTCTTTCTTTCGGTAGCTCCTTAAATATGTATTGTGAGAAATGGAAATTTTTTCTATCTATTCATAATGCTTCTCATTCTACTTCTGCTTCATCTGGGCTGTCTCCTAAATGTAGACTGGAACTTATCTACTTTGATTGTTCACTAACCACTCGGAGCAGTTTTGCAGTGAAGGATATAAGTTAGTTGGTTGTTTTTCTCATATGGCTCTTCGATTATGAAGGGTAAAGACTGTCCAAAGGGCTGAATGGAGGAAGGAATGTGTTTTTGAGTTTGGTTGGTGGAGATGGATCCAGTGACCGATGAAAGACTCAAAAAAATGAAAAACATTGATACTAACTGCAACAAACCCATGATACCTTTTGGGAGCACCTGCCTCCCCAATTAGTGTAACTTGAACTATGTGAAACGAAATGAGTTGTTAAACGAATCTCTATTCCCTATAGCGCTTTATATCTGCAGCAATGCAATTGGTCCGGGACCGCATTAACACTCTGGAAGACAAGAAACATGCCCTCCTTCATAAACCTCAGATTTATACTAGAACCATGATGATTCAATAAAAACCTCAGATTCATACTACATGCCCATCTAGTGCAGTGGATGAGGTTAACATCCTATGAATCGATTAAAACCCCAAATTCATACTAGTACCACGATATCCACGAGAGATAAATTGCAAGCCAATTAGAGGCAAGGTCTACCTTTTTAGATCAAATTAGGGTAGGAAATTTGAAGACGTGATGTTAGGGAAACTTCGTGAAAAACTAGTGCAAAAGAAGTCAATAGATTCCATTCTTTATGGTGAAGGTCTGTTGTTTATCAAGGAGAGAGTTTGTGTTCCATGAGTCAGTAAATTTATTCCTATAATCCTTGCACAGGTTCATAGCTCAAAGTACTCGGTACATCCAACACAACAAAGATGTATTTCGACTTAAGACAACACTATTGGTGGAGTCAGATGATGAAAGACACAATGGAGTTAGTGGCTAAGTTTCAAAGCTATCAACAAGTGAAGTATGAGAATTAGGAAGAAGGCGACACCCTTTAACAAATGCGCATTTCTGAGTGTAAGTGGGAGAGAATATCTATGGACTTTATTGTGGGACTTTATTGTGAGACTCCACAAGATCTTGGGAATGATATATTCAGCATGGGATATTGTGGATACACTTACCAAGTCTGCACACTTCATTCAAGTTCAAGTGACTTATACTGTAGATGAATTAGCTTATGTATATCTCAAAGAGATTTTTAGGCTTCATAGGGTTCCCAGTTTGATTGTTTTGGTTAGGGGTTACACATTTCACCACTAAAATTTGGGTTAAAATGCAAGAAGAGTGGGGACTACGTTGAATCTTACTACAACATTTCACCCTTAGACAAATGGCCAATCAATGTGGATGATTTAGGTCTTGGAGGACATGTTCTTCTGTTGTGTCATGGACTTTTGAGGCTATTAGGACCGTTCTTAACCATGATTGAGTTCTCTTACAATAATATCGCTTGAGAATCGATGTGGTACCATTTGAGGTTTTGTATGCTTGGAGGTATAGATGTCCACTTAGCTGGTTTGATGTTTTGAGGTCAAATTATAGGGTACTGGTATGTTAAAGAACTCGCTTGTGAAGGTAAGCTATTTTTAGTAGAGACTTGTGGTAGCACAGAGTTGGCAAAAATAGTATGCAAATAGCAAAGTAAGAAACGTGCACTTTATGAAAGTCAAGAAATTTTTCTTCAAGGTGTCATCCATTAAAGGATTCAAGAGGTTTTACAAGAAGTGGAAGCTTAGTTCGAGATTTATCGGGATATTTGAAATTCTCAAGCATGTGAGGCTGGTGGCATAGTGACTGGTGTTTCCGTTGAATTTCTCTAGGATTAACCTCATCATTTAAGTATCTATGATTAAAAAGTTCAATGGCGATGGTAATTACATCATACATTTGTATTTTATGTTACTTGATTGATAAAACCCACTCTTATTAAGAAGAACCTATTGTAATCCTTGATATAGCGTTCCATAAGTGAGAACTTAAGAGATTTAGTCACTAAAGGTTCAATGGAAGAACCAACCGGTTGAGGAGGCTACTTTGGATACTAAAGCAGACATGTGCAACAAGTATCCCCAATTATTTATAGATTTACGTGAGTCTTTCTCTCAACAAAAAGACTCTGCACGTTTCAAATTTTGAAATGTGTCTAGAAGTACACTAAAAAAAATAGTTTTAACTACTAGAATCCTATATATTATTTTCTCGAAATATATATATTTAATCTGGTATAGTAGGGACCACATATTTAATAGTAGAGGCTTCGAATTATGGTATCAATTCAAAAATGAGTGAATTAATTCTACTATAATAAATTACAGATTGTTCCACCAGAAATCCCTAATTGCACTCCTCGATTTAATTTCAAAATCCAACATTAAATCTTGTTTAACTCTCCAAGTTAGATTACCGATACCAATCAATTAAATTAAATCTCTGATAAATTAATTAATTGATTAATTTAATCCTTTATTGCTAGGCTTAATGATATATATATACATATATATAATCCACACATGAGAACTTATAAGCAATCATAAAGTGGTATCATCAATCTCAAGATCAAGACATGGATTCTATCAACTAATTATTATTTAACAAATATAATTTATCATCGTCCAATTTATCAGGAATATATTAACCCACGGTAGTGTCTCACCTTTTGATCGATCAAGATGACAAATAAATTATATTTATCATAATAATTATATCAAGATTGAGAGTATAAGTACATTTAATGATTCTAGAGAAGAGGTTATATAAATACTCAGAACATAAACAAGCTTCTCTACTTAGTATGTTCAATACACACGAAAAGCGTACTAGCACAAGAAGTTTGAATGGAACCACTCCTATAATCAAGATCAAATTATATCGAATCTTGTGTTACAATTATCAAGATGTTTGCCCAACTTCATCTTCGACTGTGAACTTATATTTATAAGTTATAAGGACCGAAAATTTCAATCTTCCGTGTATGAGCCAAGAGACTCCATACACTAAATTGTCTACTATATAAGTAAAGGATAAACAATGATTTATTTAAATGGGATTTTATAAAGTCAAATAAATAAAATAATCCTTACATAATGATAAAAAAACATAATGCTATAACTAAACCACATGGTTAATAGTATATCCTAACATGAATGACCATTGAGGTCTTCAATACTACAAATTGAATTAACGTCTGTATTCCAATTCCTAGTGACGCCGTAACTACATAATTTAAGTTCAGTTGTTGCAGTTTGATTTTTTTTATAATGTAATTAAAATGTTAATATTTAATTATATTTTATTTTAGTGTAGGGGCAAAATGACAATCCAACTATGAAGGAAAAACCTTCCCACTTTTAATATAATATGATGATACAATATGATTATATATGGTAGGGTCCCACTCTTTCCTTAATATTGTTTCTGCTTTAATTATTACTAATTTTATTTATTGTATTTTTGTCATGGATTTGGCTTACCTACTAGAGGTTTATAGTATATGCTATCTTGATTTCATTTTTGGTCGTGAATGAATTCTAAGATGATCAAGATACCTTTCCCTTCATCACCCGCTAGAGGCAAAATTTCAGCCACTTTCTCTACAACTAATCTACCCCCTTAACCTTCATATCACGGATGTAATAGAGATGAATTTTCTTTAGTTATATTTATTAGAAAAGATAAAAATTTATTAAGTGAAAATGATTATTAAGGGAAGTGCTGAAATACATACAATAAAATTGTAAGAGACAGTCTCCCCCTTGTGCGGAAGGAAGATGAGAAACTCTTAACATGTTTGAATATTCAAATTTACAACAGAGTCATCTTTCCAGTTGGAATAAACATTATTGCAAGTGTAAACAACAGACAATTTTATTACTAATGTGTCACAGATCACATATAAAAGGGTTGAGAGAAGGAGTAATGGAAATTCTCAAAATCATTAACTGAACTTAAAAGCGCCAAAGTTAGCAGAATTTTAATCTAATTTCTGAGCATATTGCTCAAGAAGCATTCCAACGGGACCACCAATGGCTGCAAAATTACATGAATTAAATACTCCATATATGTCCAACTAAACTATAAGCTCATTTTTTCACATTTACATATCACAAACAGAGAAATAGGAGAATATAATGCAAATCACTGAACTACTATTCTATCTAGTATCTACTTATTTAATTGAAACATTGTGAGTTGGTTATAAGTGCACCAATAAAAAGACCTTTTAAAAAATCACAAATAATACAACATGATAAATTGTAGCTGATACCAAAATCATGAGGATCCAAAGGTGCAATGAATTGCTAATAGTGATGAAGCATGTAGAGTTCATGTGGTAGTTAGAAATCTATGGAATTCCAACATGTCCAACTTCATAGTGTCAAAATATGCATACAAAAAAAAAAAAACAGATGGAGTCAACCACAAAAACACATCTACAAGTCAACATTCCAACTAGAACAAATATTTTTAAATTCTTTTTCAATTTATTCTCAAATAGAATGATATGTTCATGAAAATCACCAATAGATTAGCTTTTAAAATGTATGAAGTAAAGTTGGTACATGGTGGAGAGTTGATTTTAGTTATAACCAATATATGAAGAATAAAAATTAATAAAGGAACACCTCAAAACATGTTGTAGTATCTAAAAGTACTCATATTGTTTATTTAGTCAATCAGGCATATAAATCTACACATGAATGTTAAAATTGAACTACTCTATGTAAGCGGTTTTATTATAGTCGAACCTCTTGAATAATTTGGTTATGATCATCAAGAGAAATTATACGCTTATCACCTCTATTCATTTGATCATCTCGAGCATGCATCACCCTCTAACATGCCCTTCCAGGCAGAAGAACTATATATTAGCACGGTAGATTGTATATACTAATGTAAGTATATAGTGTTGTAAATAAGTATAATTATAGAGAGAGGCGTATCCAGGATTTTGATATGATGGGTGCACTATTACAAAAAGGTGGATCTAAGATATAAATTTGATCGGTTTAACATTTAGACTCTTATCACTAAAAATAATTAAAATTTTAAAATTATAGGTCCAAAGTAATTTTTACCTATCCAAACCACTTAGAGAGGCGTTACCCAAATTTAGAAAGGAAAATAAAACGAGATAAATAAAAGATTCAAGTTTCTAACCTCACTTACAGAGGTGCACCCAATCATAATCGCACGCTATGATACTTCAAGTGTGGGTTCACATATCTATATTTAAATATTTTAAAAAAATATAACACTTCTATATATGATTTCAGGAGGGGAGCATGGGTTCACGTGAACCCGGTGACCCCCTCCTGAATACACCTCTGATTATAGAGATTTGTTAAAATAATCATAAAGAATAAATATTGTGATAGAATAGCATATTTTGAGGGATAACATGTCAGATTTAGATGGATTTGCATAGCATATTTAGAGGGATAGAATAGTTGATCTTTAGGGATATATATGACGGATCATTAGGGATGTAATGTGTATACTTTCTATATAATGGAAAGGCTCTCACTTTAAGAGGCATTCATCAAAACTCTTGACATGATATTTGAGTCTTCTCTTAACTGTCTTGTTTCATAGAGTCCATCTTTGGTTTCTTTCAAAAAGACAATTATTAAAAATCTCGATTTTGCAGACGGTTCGTCGATAATTAGTCTTTAACACTTAATGCTCTTGATCTTTGTCATTATAGTTATTTCATTGAGTCATAGTGTTTCTCATAGCTATTTAAGAGTATGAATTCATATAAGGTTTAATACTTCAATTCATTTCACTGGAAAATATTATTCTTCATGGGAATTTCAAACTTCAGTTATTTGTCACTGGAAAAGAATATGGGGCCAAAGGTCGTTGAGTATCCTATGCTTATAATACCTAGCATGGGCCAATTCTAGGTATTTTAACCCTTGAGATGTCACCCATAATTATATAGATTCGGATCGGCCCATGATAGGTATTACAACCCCTAGCTGCCACCCTTAAGCACAAGAATTAGGATCATCCCATGCTAGGTATTTTAACCCCTGAGCTGCCACCCATAATTGTATAGATTCCCTTTACCGTGCCTCTTTAATCTTTGAGATTGTTCTTTTGATGTTCATGACTCTTTTGAGATTTAGGATTATATACTAGTGATGCGTATATGTGGATAATTAATTGAGGCAGAAAACAATAATATAGGAAGAAAATGTAACTTTGTTGTGCTACTTAGGAACTTATATGACCTGTGAACTTCATTTGGGCACAAAGAACATATACAGGTGATCCACGAAGGTGTGTGGCAATTACCTTACATGTAGTAAATGATTCATTAAGATGTATAGCAATTGAGCAAGTAATTCTTCCAGGAAGATGCTTCATTTAAAACATGTTTGGACATTTCATATGGGCTCATACAATAGCTTAGCACTTAGTAGAGACTGTAACTTCTCAAATGTAGAGGCAGGGACTATATAAGATGATATGATAGCGAAGCACTTAGTATTCAATATCAAATGAAAGAGTGCAAAAACATCCAAACAAATGATGCCCGTGACAAAACCCAAATAAAGGTTGTACATTCCACGGAAGGGGACATAAAATGAACAGTGGACATAATATGCATCTGACATATAAAAATCTGTAACATGTATAATGTAGGATCTAATTGACTCAATGAACTTCATTTGACTTGATGGATAACTCACGAAACTTAATGTTTAAAGTACGTTTGTCAACTAGTACTTGGAAGAATAAACACACCAATATTAGATAACGAACATGTATAGAAGTAGACTGACATATTTTGAGAACTTGGACTATATAAGGAAGACCATTAGCTTTATTGGAGATTGTACACCCTCACATTGTATCTTTTACCGTGAGGATCACTTAGAGATCTCAATTTTGTTGGTACACAGAATATAGGACTTCAGGCCAAAAGATAAGAGATCAAATAGCCTTACATACCTCAATTCCCAATTCATATAGCTTACACAGTCTCAACTTGTCTTTTAATGTCATAATCTTCATCTGCAACAAACAATAAATAAGGCTAATATTAGCAGCTTACCAACTAGCTCAGTAAATTTCAACTCATCAAAACAGTAACCACGCAGCATCCCATAATCCTTCTAATTGAGTGTGTTCTTTCACACATTCTGTCTGTTACGTTATTTACATGGAAAAAACATCTCAAGAGGTTTGTCGGCACTCCATAGTCCTCATAATAAATATACATGTATATAGATACTAGTTTTTCGACACATGCGTTGCATGTGATTATCAATTCAAAAAATTTAAGCAAAAATTTGAATAATAAGCTTTGCACAAAATAATATTGCAGATTCTTTTGGGAATGTTTAATGTGGATCATCATATATACCTCTTATTAACACGAACCTATGAAGATGGTTAATGAAAAATTTCAGTTGTTAAATGCAATAATGTTTATATTTATTTCAATTTGATGAGGTTTAATCATGTAATTAATCGTATCTCACTAATATTACCTTATAGATGATATTTGTTGTGTATTTTTCTTGTCATCTAACCAAGTGTGCTTTGCACGTGTATTCCACTTAATTTGTTTAGAAGTCATATGAACTTTTCTTTGTTGAAAATACTGAAATATTAAGAAATGTTAAATTAGTAAAACAAAAGGGCAATGTTTACATAGTAATAACTATTTTGAAGCAAACTTCCTAACAATCAAAATCACATAAGTAGAATTGCTAAATAAAGTCATTCTTTTGTCTTGAGCATCAAAAAAACAAATCGTGACAATTCTCTAACTCTTGAGAAGTTTAATAATTTTAAAAAAAGATATTCAGAAGCATATATCTACAACACAAGAAAAATTGTTAACAAAAACAAATAAATTTAGACTATAATAAAAATTAAACTAATACAAATTTCAATTCGCATTATAAAAAGTCATATAAACTTTTCTTCATAAAAAATACTTAAATATTATGAAATATTAAATCAATAAAACAAAAGGTTAATGTTTATATTGTAATAACTATTTTGAAGCAAACTTCTTGACAAACTAAATCATATAAGTAACATTGATAAATAAAGTTATTATTTTGTATTGAGCATCAAAAAACAAATCCTAACAATTCTCTACGGCATAGGGCAGTCGTGTGTGACCACCTGGAGAGATTTGGTCCGCCACTTCTCTATTCTCAGGACCAAGACCTCTATAAAAGCAGTCCAGTAGCAGGTTTTTTGGAATTCCATGAGTTGGGCGTTGCAACAATAGTGTCTTAAATCTCAGCCACAAATCATGGATTGACTCACCCTCTAATTGCCAGAAAGATAGGATGTTATCCCTAAGAATCATCATTTGCGAAGAAGGGTAGCTCACTTAGTTACCGATGGTACAAGACATGCTCCTTTCTTCTATTCTAAACAAGCGACATACAAACCAAAACTAAAAATAAGTAGATTCAACTATGACTAACAAGAACAAAATTCAACTTAACCAAAGGCTCTTAACCAACACCACTCCCCGGCAGCGGCGCCATTTTGATTGAATAACACTATCAAAGACACTTCATCCAATTCTAAGCGTCAGCGATCTTTAGTTCGTATATAACCCAACTAAATGAGTTTGGGTCAAATTCCACAGGGAATGGTACGTGTTTAAGATTCAATAGTAAAGTATGAACATGGTCAAATCAATGATAGGAATAGAAGTTTTCGAATAAAGACATAATTCAAATCAGGGGTGACACAAATGTCAAATAAGGGGGTTTTGGTTTTAATTATCAACTACAACAGCAGCAAACAATACGAAAAAAATAATAATGAGATGGGTTCTTGGGATGTGATTCGATTATAGGTTAATGTAGACAAATAGGTAATTGCAACTATTCAAAAATAGCCAAGTATTGGTGAGTAAGCGAGACTATAGAGGAGGTAAACTTTCTCTCGAACAATTTACCTCGAATCAAGTTGATTTCTCTCGAACATCGACAAGCATGCAAAATAAGAACAACCTACGCTTTAGTCCATTCACTCTCTCGAGCTGAATATGTGGAAAAGGGTTTAGGATTCACTCTCTCAGCTGAATGTGTGGAAAAGGGTTTAGGATTCACTCTCTCAAGCTGAACCCATGACAACCCAATACCCACAGACCATCAATCAATAATCTTAGTTTTAAAACCTCTCTCTCGAGCAAGCCAAAAACACAAGGGTAGAACTGCATTTGCAACTACAATTCTTAAATTAAATCACAATTAATGATTGAACTCACTTCTAAACAATATTTAAACTAACAATTACCAATACCCATAAGCTAAATCAGCCAATAATCACATAATCACACCCCAAGAATAGGGGTTTTAGCTAGACATCATAAAAAGATAAAAATTGTTACCAAATTGAGTTTCCATCACCTAAGTAAGATTGATTTCGTCTTTCCAAAGGTCCAAATTAAAGAATCTCAAAGACTCACTTCCAATTTCTCAAAAGTTAAAACGTTCAATTCTTCAAAACTAAGGAAAACTTGTGTTAATACTCAGACTAATTACAATTCCAAAATGAAAATTAGTTGTAATGAAAATATGATAAAAATTAATACTAAACTAAATGTTCAAATATGTATTTATAGTCTCCAAAAATATGCAGCGAAGAGCCATTCGGTGTAGTAAGTCGGGCTCGCTGATCTTCCCTTTGGTCAATTCCATCGCTTTTCTACCTTGGCCTTCAGCATCCTCAAGGTCTGTAACTTTGGGTGATCCAACACTGCATCGCGGAACCACTCGGTGATCCGCCGACTACTCCTTTCTCTCACTGACTTGGTTCTTTCCTTCAGGGGTTGGCACATTGGAACTTTAGGCGGTCAAGAAGCCGTTCGGTAACTCGCCAAGTGGACTTGGCGATCACTAGGCCTATTTTTCTTCATTCTTTCTACTCGCTTCGTTCCTTTTTGCACATTAGTGTCCCTGCTTTGTTCCTCAACCCATATACCTGGAAAACAAGGGTTTTACATCAGTTATTGGCACAAAATAAACATTTGAGGACACTAAATATATACAAATAATGCCCTAAATGAGTCCAACTCTCGGACTCATCAGTGTTATAGTAATTCAACAATTCATTTATTGGAGTTCATACTTTTAAGGTAGTATAGATAGATAGATATAAATAGATAGATATAACAGTACCTAAGATGGGACTGTCAGTGAGCTTACAAGAACTTTAATTTAATGGTGCGTCACCACAACTTATAAATCTGCCACCTAACAGCTTGTCACAATAATTCTCTAAGTACATCCATGAAATCCCACAAATAAATCAATACAATAACAGTCCTCAACACCCCAAAATAACCAAAAAGACTTGAATTTATGGTTTTCAATAACCATCCCACGAGTTGCAATAAACAAGTCTAGAATTCTCAAATAAACTAATAATTAGAGGTTATGGCAACACCTTACCTTGGTGATCTTAATATGTTAATCTCCTTCAATTATTTTTGTAACCTTCTCTTAATCTTTGGAGGAGAGGGGTAGAACCTTGGCTGACAACACATATAGCTATCTCTATTTCACTCCCCTTGAAGATTTGTCCAATATACTTGAAGTAATAGAGGAGAGAAGGTGATCTTGTGGCTGCTTTGGAGAAACAAGATTAAAAATACTTAGAACCCTAGTAGGAATATTGGGTGGCTATTTCATCTTGAGAGAGAGAAATATATGAACCTGAGAGCTTAAAATTTGGATAAGAGGAAAATGAGATATTTGTATTAGAATTTTGGCCTTAATACGTCCTTTTTTGCCACCTTTCTTGTACTTCATTTGCAGCCACCATGTGTCTTTTATTTAGGCCACACATTTAAGTATGTGATGCACCTACTTTTCCATTAAAATTATTTCTTGTGGGCTTGGAAATATTGGGCCTTGGACTGTCATTCTTTTTCATTTTTCCCCTTTTCTTGGATAGATTGGGCCCCAAATTGATCACTTAATTTAGGCCTCCATATGGCCCATAACTCAAAGCAGGTGATGCACCTACTTGGTCCATATACCTTAAGTAGGTGATGCACATACTTGTCACCTAATAGCTTAATTTAATCAAGCCAGCACCTCACTTATTTTACACCATTTTCCATATCTTAGTTTCTTTACAAGATCTTTACACTAATATACACTTGTCCACTTATGACTTTAATATCAAATATCACCTTTTACTATCTCGAGTTCAAATATTTTTTCAGGTTCACTTAGTTGTATCAGTGTTGGAAGTTATAGGGTATTACATCATGGGGGGGGGGG
>JAJOOR010047399.1:0-11509 GCA_036250505.1 Solanum acaule
TTTTTAGTATTGTTTAAGTTGTGTACGGGATTAGTCCCGAATTTTGTACTCTAAAGTATTAGATGGTTTGAGACATCATGTATAAAGTCTAGAAAGTCTTCCGCTTGCTATTATTTCTTTTTTTGCAATATTTTCTTGGTAAAGAAAGTTTTAAATTCCTTATGGTTTTAGTGTCTATGCGATGAATGAATGCTAAGAGGTTTGTATTAGACCTCTTCGAGGTCGAGTACGCCGGTTACGACTAGGGGGTACTCCCGGGTCGTGACACCCCTTTTCTTACAGTTGTTGATTAGTAGAGTTTTGGTACAATGACTTTCGGGTCTAGGGGTTGAATTTTCGCGAGGTTTATGCTTGGTTGTTTTTGTTGAACCTTCTCAGTTTATGGGAACTCAGTACTTGATTCATAATTTAAATCTACTTTTGTATCTTTAAATGGTTTAGTTTCTTAAAGTCACTTAGTCGGGTTGTGGTAGTGGTTCTCCCATCAGAGGGTTGGTGTGGGTGCCAATCACGGCGGTCTGGGTCGTGACTTAAGGGTCATGTTTATGTATTCACTTACTCTTGCATCTTTCTTTGTAAGAAGAGGGGTATATATAGTTGTATATACTTGGGCACCAAGTGTGATGCATGGATATCTTCTTTCCATGTATACACTTTGGGCACCAAGTATATCATATGGCTAATTACTATACCCCACTTAGCATATTGTGTGTATTTATCTTACAACACTTAACATATTAATGTGGACATCCATTTTACAATAGTTTTTAATTTCATAAATATCACGTGGTTTTAATAAAACTACCTTGACCAATTTTCACCCGCTCTACAACTGACCCAGACTTGATATAATTGAAAAAAACTCAATCCCTCTTTCATTCAGTCATCACCCTGTGCTCCTAATTAATTATGATCTTGTTTAGTCAAACAAATGTCCTAAGGCTAAGTCATTAGGGAGATGACGGGATAAAAAAGGGGTTGATTCTTTTTCATTTAGGTCAGATCTGGGTTAGGTTTAGAGGGGTAACAAAAATGAGTGATGTATATTTTCAAAGGCACATGATATTTTTGAAATTAAAATTCAATTTTAAGTTTTCTTTTAAATAATTCCAGCAAATATAGATTTGTGAACAAAAAGGGAAAATATGCATCATTTTATCCGAGGTGAAAGTATATGTGCACATGTTTTTTTTATTAAGGGGTATATATGTTCTAAATTGAAAAGATGAAGATACATGCAATTATATTTTAAGTGATCTATTTGTGCCAAATATAGAGTCATTGGTGTTATTTAATTTAATATAACCGATTAGTTTTATTTATGGAAAATTGTATAAAATAGCAAACTATTAATTTAAAATAAATGTTATATCCACAGTTTCATTTAATTCTAATTCATAGCAAACACTTTGCCATTCGCCTCTCTTACCAGAAATCTTGCTCTCCACTCTCTAGAAATCTCATTCGCCACTCTCCCTCGTCTCTGTCACTTTATACAAACACAAATGTATAAATTGTGTTTGTGTTTGTATAAAGCGAGAGAAAATTATATATATAAATACAAATTCATATCTCTTCGTCCTATACACTTATAATTATACAATAAAAATCTCCCCCTGCCCAGTTCTCTTTTGTCTTACTGTCTTTCTCACTTTATACAAACACAGATTATACAAAATACAATGTATAATTTGTGTTTGTATAAAGCGAGATAGAGATTTGTATACAAATATGTATACAAAAATAGAGTTACATATACATATACAGATTTATATTTAAATATATATAATACACATATACATGTACCACTGAAAATTACAACAAAAAACCATATACTTAGACAACTTACAACCAAGTCAGTTTCTTATTTGTATAAAGATTCCAAATATATACTTATACAATTGGAATAAATACCGAAATATACATATTAATAGCTCCATAGAAAACATAAAATTTTCTATGCAATGCAATTATGCAAACTATACTTATAATATACAAATATGAATTTTATGTTTGCAAAACCTAAAATTTACTCTTTTATTTATAATACCAGATACAAAAGCCCGAACAAGTCCGGGCCCAATATATATTATTTTATTTGTTTTAATTTTATAATTTTATTGTCAAATAATTTTCTAATATATTATACATACTTTTTAAATAATATATGTGGCGCATGTGATATTTTGAGAGTCCTAATTTACAAGTAGCCATAATACACCTAAAATGACTAAATTATCCTCGAACTTAGTAGGTATTTCCGGGAAGCACACACATCAACCAAGACAAGTGTGCTTATTCCCTCTTATATCCCTCTTAAAAGAAGATAGGGTTATACTTGTTTCATCAAGCTATGAAAAAAGTTGTTATGACTATTCAGGAAATGTTGAAGACTACACAGAGCTATCAAAAGTCCTATACTGATGTTAGGTGCAAGGACTTAGAATTTGAGGTGGATGATTGAGTTTACTTGAAGGTTTTACCTATGAAAGTTGTCATGAGATTTGAAAAGAAGGGTTCGCTATATTGGTCTGTACTGAATTTTAAAGAGAGTTGGTAAAGTAACTTATGAGTTAGAGATACCTACAGAGTTAGCAGTAATTCACCTAGTGTTTCACATATTCATCATTAATATGTGTATAGGAGATCCTTCACTCATTCTGCCTAGAGGAAGTATTGGTGTGAAAGATAGTTTCTTACGAAGAAGCAGAAATTCTTGATCATCAGGTTCGCAAGTTGATGACCAAAGAGGTTGCTTCAGTTAAGGTTTTATAAAAAAGTCAGTTTGTTGAAGAAGCTACATGGGAACTGAAGAGGATACAAAAGCTAGATACCCATATTTATTCGTTCCTCATAATGAAGATGTTGAAGGTAAGAGTTCTTCCCTTATTTCAGATTCAACACTTATACATTGTGTTTGAATGTTCCAATTTTGAGTTATTTCAGTGCCTTGTGTACTCCTTTGAATGCATATGACCATGATAGAAATATTTAGTCACATAAAATTAGCTTAAATTGGCTACCTTATCTTGATCATCATTTGAGGATGAATGATCTAAAAGGGGAGATATTGTAACACCACACAAATTCTATGCTAAGGGTCCAAACCATTCGTCGTAAGTATATAAGCTTGAACTAGGTGGTATTCTAGTTGTACATATGTGTTATGAATATCCATTCCTAGGTGTCGTAAGTGTACCAGAAGTGATTTAGGGTCACAAGGTACCTCTAGCATTAAGTCGACTTCAAAGATTTCCTAGCAGCTCAGTATTTTGCATTAGTTTATGTAAGGGTCAACTTCAAATGACCATATCTTTTAGCATATAAAGTGGGACCTTTTCCCTAAATGAGATATCATACAGTTATTGAGCATTATAACATTATTTTGAGAGTACTATTGAGGAACGAGTTGGGTAAGAATTTCATTAATCAAAACCCTATAATTGTGCCGTCTGCGTGGATAAGATCCTGTCATTGATATCGGGATACTCTACATAAAACCCTTGGTAGGGGCTCAGATATTGGATTCATTAGTTAAGTTTGTCATTTATCCTAGCAAGGTTTAGGATGACTCGAGCAATGTAGACAAGACATTGCATTATCATGATGCTCAAAGTGATGGTTGTTTGTTCAAGAAACTCCCCAAAAAAATAAGTTATATTTTTTTAACATTTGCTACTATTGCATAGATTTTGAGTTGTGAAGCTTGGGTGTTACCTTCCTTCAGATTTTCTCTTTTAGCTCAATATATTAAGATTAGCTTGTTGTTTAATTAAGTTGTTTTACATACCATACATTCAATGTACTAATGCCATTTGGCATTGCATCTTTAAATGATGCAGCTTCATGTGTTTAAAATCGATCACAGACGTTTTAATAGAAGCATTTGGTGATACCTCCTTACTTTTGGAGGACTCCAGTTTATTTAGCTTATGCAGTATTTAGTACACATTTCTAATAGAGCATTTAGGTAGTCATAGGTCTCATCTCAGTACCTATCTTCAATTTAGTAGAAGCTTCATAGAAGAGTTAGTCAAGTTACTATTTTCAAGTGTTTTCAAATGATTATATTATTATTATTCAGACTTCTTTTCAGACTTTCCATAAAGTTGTTGAGATAGTTTATGTTGTTTGAATCATGGCTATGCTCATCTCTTATAAAGCTTCCGCATAATTTGTTTCGTCTTCCACATAGTAGTATGAGGTACATAAGGTTCACTTAGGACCAATAATAGTTTTGAGTGCAAGATATGAAGAGTTAGGTGCCCACAACTCAAATCATGAGGTACATAAGTCTTCTTTCCAATGTTGCTGATTGTTTGTTAATCTGATTCTGGAGTAAAAAGGTATGATTGTTTTACTGGAACATGTTTGGGCCGAAGAGTTTGGTGATGACACCTGCCAGTTTAGTGAATTGCCGAAGAGTTTGGCATATCACAAAATTGCATCTCCGAAATGGACCAAAACTTTTATAAACTGTTAATTTTAGCAATCCAAACCCCTTCTTGGCGATCATTGAATATTTTGGCGATGGGGACTCCAAATCATCTATTTGGTCGACGAAATTATTGAAAAAATATTTTTTTTTAAATTTCCCTAGTCTTCTTACCTAATATCCTAATACACATAGGTACTTCAGCAATCCCTAATTCTGCTTCTCTCAAAACACAAGAACAACAAGAAAGGGATCCATATTTGCCAATGTCTAAAGACTCCAAGTTTTAATTATTTTTTTTCCAAGAATTCCTAAAATTAAAGTGTATGTTACTATCATAGTGAGGAACCTAGTTATTCCTCACACACAACATCTACAATTTCAGTTAGTAAGATCAAAACTATAGTTTTTACCCTAAAATATATGATTTCAAATTTCCTTTATCTTCTATCATTGTTTCTTGTATCATTAATGATTTTTGGCTCATGATTCATGCTTATTATGCCACATATACCCTTTTTATCAAAACTTATTTGCAAAACTTGTCATAGTAGTTCATGTGTTGTTTTCATGAAAGAAATAAGTTCAATATTTTCAAGAAATATTTCAAAAAATATTCTTATTTTAAATTTTGAGTGCATTATTCAAGAAAGAGTTCAATAAAGTACAATTCATGAAATTTCTTTATATCTATTTTAAATATTATGTTTTAAAGAAAGTTTAGTCAATTGAAAGACTCATGATGAAAGTTTACAACTTTTCATTATACATATATATGATTTTTTTTAAATTTTCTTTTATCGTGAAAACTCAGTGTATTTTAGGCATAGTCTCACTAGCGGTACAATTTTACATATTTGAGTAAAATTCACAATATGATTTTAGTTATAGTTTTATAATATATTATGAGCATATACGTACTATTTTAGGAGGATTATTTAGCACTGTACCGAGAGGACGCATGTTGAGAAAATCTAAGTCTCATAACTATGTGACACCATAGGGTTTGAGTATACCACCAGTCGGTCAACTCCTTTAGCCCTTTGGGCTAAGTTATTGGATCCATATTAGATAGATAGATTCTATACCCTGACAAGGCATAGACAAGAGCTCTCCCTAACTGGATTGTAAGTTAGTGCATCATGGGCTACCATGGTGTATGTCATTGTAAGAAACTCCCAGTAAAAAGTAGAGTTATTTTTTTTAGTATTTGCTATTTATGCATATTTTCAGTTATAAAGTTTTGTGTTAAAGCACACATGCATGCACTACTATTCAATTGACTTTATTTCAAGTCTATCCTTAGAGATATTCAAGATTCGGTACATTAGTACAATATGTTATGTTTTAGCCAATTGTTACAGTCAGCTATTTTACATATCACAAATTTCATGTATTAACACCATTCAGTGAAGCATAATCTTATGATACAAATTCAGGTACTCACGACAAGAGACATATCATTTGGATCACTTTTCAAACCTTGGTGAGCTTTCAGAGGGCTTCCATTTATCTTGAGAAGTTAATAGTTAGTATATGTAATTTGTAGAGTATTTAGGTAGCCTAGATTCTTGTAACGGTAATCTATATTCAATATGTTAATATATATATATATATACATATATATTGAGATTTTCAGATCTTTCAACAAAATTGTTGGGATTTTTTTTACTGAATTTATTACACGTTCATCTATTAAAAACCTTTTGCATTAATCAGTATAGAGACGTATAACATGCCATACTAAGGGTTTGCTCAAGTCAACAATAGTTTCGAGTGTCGGCCACGTCCAAGATGTAGACTTGAGTCGTGACAATGGAGAATGGCCAAACTAGTCCACTCAATCCAACAACTTTGATGCTAAAAATGCCCAAAATGGTGGTACAAGTGCGAAGAGTGGGGAAGACATGATGAAAGAGGAGTAGTAGGTTATATCTCCTCCAAATTAAACTCTAGTAGCCTTGAAATTTGTGTCTAACCATGCCATGGTAGTTCCACCACTAGTTGCAAAACATGTTATGACTCAAACGAGTGCTTCAAATAATAATATTATGAATAGAGATCTTCTTAATGAACATCTAACTAACAAAGTTGGTAATAAGTTGAACACTTTCCAACTCTCTTACTCATATTTGCACTAGTAAGAAATTACAAGTTGTTGAAAGTTGTTATTTTTCTCCACATATTCTACAAGATGTGAATTCTTTGCGAGGAGGATGAATTGTTGGATAGTTGTTTTTCTAATGCCGCTAGGGAGGACGACATCTCTCCTAAACTACAAGGAAGTGAAAAATGCAAAAATAAAAACAAAACAAATGGTAGACATCATAATTTGGACGATAAAGTGTCATGGGATAAAATTTTCCTTCTCCCGTCGTTACCATACACCTGGTAAATTCCGTCCAAGTTTAATGAATCAGTTTCATTCCAAGTTGGGGAAATGAATAGTGTTGGTGAGATATTTTTTTAATGGGTCCAATTTTTTTTGGACCTCTAACAAGAGGACATATTGCAAAACTATTTTTACAAAATGTAACAACCCGTATCCGAAAGAGAGAAATGTAAAGGATTTTAGAACTCTCAAGTGTCATCCACGAGGGACAACCATGGCCGGTGGTTCGATCCACGGCCCGTAGGTGAACCCCGTTGATGGACACCATGGCAAATTGCCTAAGGCAGTAGCCACACCATGACCCACGCCATGTGGATGGGTCCACGACTCGTGGCTAGGGGGTCCGTAGATGGGAAAAATCTCTGTCTAGACCATACTTGACCAGGACGGACCGTAGTTCCATCCACGGTCTGTTGGCGGGGTCTCCTGGGTGGAGTCTGGGTGGCTGAGTTGAGGGCATAATGGGACTTTCCACATTTAATTAGAATTAGGTGGTGTCATTTTACCCTAACCTAGACCACCTATATAAGTACTTTAGACCCCTAAATTAAGTCATTCAAGTTATTCTCTCAAACTCAACAAAAGAATTGGGTTCTTCTCCCAAATAATTCTCTCTGTAGAAAGTTGAAGAAGAAGAAGAGCGTTCAAGCTAGGTCAAGTCAAGTCTCCATTCTTCCAAGCTTCGTAGGTTTTGTATTCAAGGTATAATGGCTTATTCATCCACAGATTACTTTCATCCATGGATTCCCATGATTTCCCCAATTTAGAAGAAGAGTTCCCCAAGTCAAATTAGGGTTTCTTGTAATGTTATGGGTTATGATCAAATTGAGTGGATTATGGTTGTTTATGATTGTTTATGATAGAATTGCATGTTTTTAGTATGATTGTACATGTATCCATGTCTAATCTATGATTTTGAGATGAATTTGACATAGATAGGTTTATGCCATGAAAGGGGAAATTGAGGATTTAGATGTAATCTTCTAGGATTGATGAAATGCATGATAGATTGCTTTAGATTAGAGTATATAGATATGATTTGCTTGAGAGTAAGCATGTAGACATAAATTGATTGAAATCAAGTATATATAATGAATTATGACTTGTAGGCTTTGAGGATAGAGATGTCTTGAGATTGAGGCACACATGATGAATGCTGATTATTAGGGCTTTGAGAGTAAAGATATATGATGATTGTTGAATTGTAGATAGATTTTTTGTTGAAGGATTACTCATATGATCTACTCTAAGTATGTATGAATGAATAATGTGAAAGGTTTTCTCACATAGAATGATTCTATGTTGAAAGGCTTGCTCACCTAAAATGAATCAAAGCATGTATGATCTATGATATCTTGAAGTAGTGATATGAAATCCTTTCATGAATAGCTTGACTTGGTAAGACAAGACAATGCATGGTAGCTTGAGATAGTAGAACTCATGGATAGACTTGGATTGAGCAATCGTACCCTTTCAATGGTTAGCTTGATCTAGCATGAGAGGATGCTTGCACGATAGCTTAACTTGGTGAGGCCACACCATTTCATGATAGCTTGGATTGAGCAATATTATCGTTCCTTGAGTAGCTTGGGCTTGCATGAGATGAAGTTTTCCATGATAGCTTGGTCTAACATGATGAGGTGCTTTACCTTGGTAGCCTTGGACTAGTAAAGAAGTACTCTTCCATGACTAGTATGAATATGAGGGACTAATCCCTAATCAAAGTAGCATATTTATGATGAAATAAGATTAATTCAAAGAAGTATTGTAAGTATGGTTTATATGAGATTACTTGTTATGATGTTCGATTAGCTTGGATTGTTGCTTGAGTTGCCTTCCTTGATATGTATGACTAGAGGTGGATGACCTATGTCTTGAGTAAGAATATGTTGAGGTTACTTGATAAGTGTTCCTCTTATGATATGATGATTTATGTGCATTGAATATGCCTATGACTTATGCTGTTATTTTTATGATTATGATATATGTCTTAGGTTGACTAATGCCTATGTTATGCTCATGTTGATGATTTATACTAACCATCATATTTAGTACATTTTTGTACTAACGCATACTCTTGCCTACATTCTTATCAAATGTAGGGTCCGGCGATAGTGACTTCCATCCCCATGGCTAGGTTCATAGTGGAGCAAGGAGTGAAGATTTTGTGAGTCCTCATAGCATCGAGGATTTGACCACCTTTCCTTTATGTCTTTTATTTTATGTTTTAGAACTATTGTATGGGCTGTATCGCTAAGACTTTCAAGTAATAGATGGTTTGATACAAGTGTTAAAGGCTTCCGCTTCGTTTTATGAAAGACTTTGATATTATTGAAAATGGTTTAAATTTCCGCACCATTTTCTATTACTTTATGTTATGATATGCTAAGAGGCTTGTATGAGGCCTCTCGGGGTCTTGTACGCCTTGTTACATCTAGGGGGAATCCTTGGGTCGTGATACAAAATCACTAATAAAAAATAATGACATAAATGAACTTGTTTAATAACAACGATGACATAATTAAATGAGTCACACTTTAAATGAATGACACAGATGAGTCATTTCTAATAGTTTGATGGCATATTTAAATTTTTTCCCTATTATTAATAGAAAGTATACTAAGAAAATAAAAAAAATAGAACTACTAGCTTGTGTACGTGATACGCTTCAAATATAATTAATTATTAATGTAATTTGATTTATTATAACCGATTAGTTATTGTTTATTATAAATTTATTAAATAAAATTACTTTTAAATAACTTGCTTGTATGCAAGATTCATCGAATCAAGTTGTAGAAGGAAAATGACCAGAAAAATTAAAATATGATTAATCAGAGAAATCTAATCTTAAATGTATGAAACCAATATTTATTAGAAATATAATTATAGTGTCATAGACCTTCCAAATTTAATACCAAAACATTCCTCAACATTGTAAATATTCATCAAACACATTTCTCTATAGTTATAATTATGAAGACGACCACCCACTTTGCCCTTTTTCAAGGCCCCCAAATGATTAAGAAGACTATCACCCAGTTTGAGCAATTCACCAAGATGTTAGTGCTACCATTTGCAATCGCTCTTGCACATGTTTTTCCACATTGGATGAAGGAAATGGTCCAACTTGTAGAGAAAGGGAACATGCATCATGTTCAATTATGGGATGTTACTGAACATAACAACCATAAAAATGACGAAAGCGCTTATATTATGAAGATGAACTCATGTAAGAACTATGCAATTGTTTGTGCGGATTTGTTCGAAAATCGTGGATTAAGTTGTGGTGATGAGATCGAACTCTATTGGGATACTAACTTGAACAATTTTAAATTCAAGTTAATTAATTAGGGTCTTGTTTTGTGAAATCTTATGATGATTTTTTAGAGGAGATCAAATGATTGTTATAATAATATCTGAAAGAAAGTAATACTTAAAATATTTAGATTTATATAATTTTTCAATTTGAATAAATAGTTAGTAAATCATTTTACCAAAAATAGAGTTTAAATTCAGGCACATCTTACTTCCTTCAAAACTGATCATAACATAATAAAGATCTTTCTTTTCAAAAGAATTATTTTGTGTTGTCGAAGTTAAGAAGCTTAAATAATTAATTAGATTCATAATTTATCTCGTTTCCATTTTATCAAATTTGAACTAAAATAATTCGAATTTGGTGAAAAAGTGAACCACGGGACTTATCTCCTCTTGAAATTCTTTTAATTCAATTGGGCCTCTAAACTTAGCAAAATCAGTAAATACTTGACCCATTTTCAAAGACCCGACCCATTTCCCCTTTAAACCCATACTTTGTACTCTTCTTCCTCACCAACGCACATCTCCAGTGAATTCAACCAAAATGACCCAAAACGCGAGATTCAACTGAGAGTAAGAATCCAAAACGATGCCAAGGTTCCCTCTTTGCTTAGCTTGTTTTGTCGCACGGAGGGCACGAGCTCTTGTACCCGCGATACAGTCCAACATTCCAAGACGGTAATATTCATTCCAATTTCCTTTTTCCTTTTCCAATTTCATTCAAAATAGTATGAATTCATACACCCTCCAACTCACCTAGCCTTATCCTTTAAGATTTTTGAAGTTGGGATTCTCCCACATCGGTTCTATCCCAGAAATACCCCTCAAATCTCTCCTATAAAAAGCCCATCTCTTCACTGTTTAGAGAAGGATTTTTTTGGAGACCTGAGAGTACCCCTAAAAGGTTTTGGAAATCTTGGCTCAATAGTTTAAAATTTTGTGGCTTTTGTGGTTGTTCGAGTTGAATGAGGTGGAATCATCTCAGTCAAACTCGCTCGTCCGATTCGTTGCCCAGAACCAGGTAATCTTCTTTCTTTAGAAAGTTCTGCTGGTATCTCTACTTTTTGTATCTCCTCTTGCTCCTCTATTTTTTCCGGTATAATCATTTCTCTAGTTAGTCCAATTTTTATAACTTGTATAATCGGTTTTATTTCGTCGTAAAGTATTTCTGCTGGTGCTGAATAAAACTTTATATAAAACAAAGTTCCTTTAGTTATCCTCTTGTAGTTCATGAATGCTTTATGTAATTCTGGTATCGTAGCTATTTCATCTCCAGTTTGGGTATATACTGTGTTCAATAATCCATAGTTATAGCAAGTTGCTATTAGGTTTGCATTTGTCTTAGGTAAAGCGATTAGTTT
>JAJOOR010047400.1:0-13024 GCA_036250505.1 Solanum acaule
AGACAAAAATCACCAAATGCTCTGGCCATTGCCAAGCCAGGAGAGTCACTGTTTGGCAACCATACACGTGCAACCTCTGGCTCATCTTGCAATGCAAAAACCCTTCCTTTGTATTTATGTATTCTAGCAGCTTCTCCTACAAGACAAAACAATTGAAAAAAAAAAATTTAAGCACTTTCTTCAAGGAAAAAAAAAACAATTACACTTCAGCTTCTCGGTGTAATGTATTGAATCAAGAAGAGAGAGAGAGACTTGGAAGATTAGGCTTCAAATCTACTGTCAACTGTACAGCCATTAAATAGTTGTCTTTATCTCTAGTTGCCAATACTGCTCTTGAGTCACCAACATTACCAACTATTATATCCTGGCCCTGAGACAACCACAAAAAGATCAGTTAAAATGCTTTTGGGATGCTAAGCAATTAGAAAAGAGCTAGAATAACCAAATATGTGGCAGACTCATATTCCACCCCTCCCACTCAGACTTAATTATTTTCTACAACTAGTATGTTTTTTTTTTTTAGGTAAATCAACTAGTATGTTTCAACATCATGTACAAGTCAAGTGAGAAGTACTAAGAAAACTGTTTTAAGTATAACTATTAAATAAATATTTTAGAACAAGAAGATATCTTGCTAAATTCAGTTAACTACCAGAAAAAGACAAATATTACAAAACATCCAGTAGATTGAGAGGGCAGTCGGTAGAGAACGTTCTCGGATGCACAAAATTTTATTATTTGAATGGATTTTACACAATACTAAATGAACTGTATCAGGTTTTCATATTTGATGTTAACCCATGTAGTAGTATAGGCAAGGACATCAAAAGTGATGATCCTTTAAAAGCAAAGACAATGACTACCCAATGACTGGCAATTCAAAAATAGCTCACTTATTGCCACCAGGGATTTGATCTAGGGGTAAGCATGCGGCGTGTGATGTTTTGTGTTAGGTGCAAGTCTTGTATTCGGACCCAGCACCACTGGTCCTCGGGAACTTATTGGCTATGAGAAAAAAGTAGCTCACTAATTTACTTCTATAATTACAGTATACCCATTTATAAGCACCCACATATTATAAAAAAAAAAAAATTATCAGTAAGCGCTCAATTTTTTTTGAAACATTAGGATTTAGGAAAATAAACCTCGTTTATACAAAATAGCTAAATTATTACCTGCATCACCAAGGAAACAGCAGTTGACCCACTACAGAAACAATCAATAGTTGGGTGCAACTTGAGTTCTTTATCCATCGACCGGAAAGCTTTTAACATTGATCTTTTAAGGGGAAGATGTATTTCTGGGAACTTTTCGTTGCTCTCAGCTTCCATAGCTTCAATCAAATCATCATCCAAGACATCATCAAGATGTGAACCGCCATTGGTATTTCCGTTCTCAGAAGTATTACTTTGATCACCACCGTATTTAACTTGCCACTCTGAACATAGGATAAACGGAAGAGTATCTCGAACTTTCCTTGCCACCATATGGCCATAGGGACCGTGTCCATCAAATACTCCGCAAAATATTGTATCACTTCGCGAGCAAAAATTCTATTGAAGAAACATTCCAACCAAGTCATAAACTGACCCAATATATAAGAACAAATTAACTCTTTGTTTTGACAAGTATTGGAGTTAATGAAATTGCACTATACAATAACTACACTTCCATAGGACTCAAAAATTTCGATGCAAAACTGGAATAGTTAATTGGGTGAAGGAAGCTTCAGAATCAAGAGCTACATAAGTTATTTTGAAAGTCCATCTACCATAATTGATGGTTGAAAGGATCATAGACATGACCCTATGCATAAGTAAACGTCATTCTACACACTCAAAACTCACATGATTCATAATTAAACTTATACCGGCCATCAACCCACCACAAACCCTCCTCATTTACCAGTCCGTGGAACTGGCTATGTGATAGATAATTCAAAAGGTTCAATTTTTAGATATCAATATGCTCCTACATGCACAAAATGATTGAGGATTTGGTTACTCATTTGACATAGAGACATTCAATGCAAAGAAAAACAAAAGGCAGAAAACACAAAATTCGGATGATTCATAATTCAACTTTCACACAGGACATCAATCCACTACAACCCCCCTCATTTATCGGGCCTTGGAACGGCCTATGTGATAGATAATTAAAAGGTTCAATTTTTAGATATCTAAGCTCCTATATAAGCACAAAATAATTAAGGATTTGGTTACTTATATGACATAGAGGCATTCACCGCAGAGAAAACACAAAATTCAGATGATTCATTGCACACCCGCCATCAACCTACCACAACCCTCTTCATTTATCCGGCCATGGAACCAGCTATGCACAGATAATGAAAAGGTTCAATTTTTAGATATCTAAGCTCCCATATGCACAAAAAGATTGATGATTTGGTTACTCATGACATAAGCAGAAAACACAAAAATTAATTGAAGAAACAGAGAGAATTGAGGACCTCCCAAACGATCATGGCATCTTGATTCGTTCCTTTTTTCCCTTGCTGAGTGTGTAGGCAAGCACGGGAGGAGGCTCCATTCCCCAAAATCCTTCCGGGAATATGATGCAGCCCCTTGTCCTCACCCCCTCCTCCACCAACACCACTTAACTTGCTTAAAAATGTGCTGAAATCGCCACTGTAACTGTTCTTCTTCAACTTGGAATCAAACCTTCTGCTGTCATTCTTACCATCCCACAACCCATCATCGCTCTTGCTTTTACTTGAAGAGTAACAAATTCCCATTCCCCCTTAAAAATCTGCGATTCTCTATCAAACACCTTGTATTCACGGAAGAATTAAACAAATACGTTTCCTGCCAGATTCAGCTTTTTGTCGCCCCGATTAACAAAGAAAAAATTGAAATTACTAAAAATGAAACAACAGTCGAAGAATTCAGTACTGAGACAAGGAAATTGATGGATCCAAAGATTGAAGCTGAAAACCCTAAAGATTACAAAGAAAAACAATTGCAGAAAGTGATAGAGAGATTCAGATATAATAAAAGAAAAGATTGTAGTAATAATAATCAGGTGAGGATGAGTAGCTTCCAATTTATGACTAGTAGTACTACTATTTTTCATATTTTTACTTTTATTTTATAACGCTTCTTTCTCAATTTATGTGGTACCATAATATTAAAGATTGTTTAATAGAATGTATTCGGAAAAAATAAAAAATAATACATAGGTTAAATTTGTGTATTATTAATATTGTGTTTGGTTATATTAGGCAGGTATTAATTATGTTATGCATATTAATATATGGCAAATAATAGAATTAGCAATGCATCGGACTTTCAAGGCATACATTAATATGATTAAATGCTTAATTATCCCTCAAAATATTTTATATATGTTTTTTATTTATGAAAGGTGTTGTTATAAAAATAATAAATTAAAAATTAAGTAATGCATGTTATTTTATACATCCAACCATACTACCATACGATCTCGATTAATTTAATTAATTTATTATATTATACGTATTGATTAACGTTGGTCGTTTGCGGTGAATTGAATTAAATGCAATTGCAAGTTGACTATATTGTACGTCGGCTCCCTAAGTCCCACGCGGCTACGCCATTTCCCTTTAAGGTCAATAATGTCAATTTAAAAGTTGCCCACTTTGACAATTTGCTTTGGAACCTTCTTTTACACTCTCATGTTTTACCTCCTATTCTTTTGAAAACATTGATTTTTAGTCCATTTTTAACTTCTTTTTTTTCTAATAATTATGGTGTTCGAGTTAATTTACATACATCTTAATTAATTATACGAAGTACACATTATATCTCACTAGCATAAATACTTGATTACTTTATCTATTAAGATTTGATATTTTTACTTTAGTTGAAAATTGAACATGATTGAGACCTCTCGAATTTCATTAGCCAACAAATATTTTCCTTTGACGTTTCTCTAATCATACTTTGGAAAGTCATTGAAGATGGAAAAATTAGAAAAAGGAACAAAATGTATGTCGCCTTTAGTTAAACGAACTAGTAATATTAGAATAGTGTATTTTTTTTACCTTATTCGCATATATTATAATAAAATAAATTAGTGAGCGTCTTAAAAGGGAGTCCAAGACCAGCTTGATCAAAAATACCTTTTAAAGACTTGTAACTTTGGGTTTTTTCTTTCTTAATATTGTCACTTTTATCAACTTAGTTAACATATTGTGCCTATTATAATTTATCCTAATGAGAACTTAATGCAATCTCAATCAACTAGTTAAAAGATAGTAAAGGGAGAGTGATAAATTAAATGAAACTTATATATGGGGTGGTGGCCATGGGGGACCAATATGTTGTAGTCAACATGTGGGAGACCCCCCAATTTATTACTCCAAGAGAAACATCTAGAGGTTCAACAATCTCAATTTTAACAAAAAATCAATTCCAAAATGGCAAATTATGTTTTGTTTTAAAAAAATTAAATTATTAAATAAAATATTAAAAGATGTAAAATGGTTGTTTTAATTTAAATTATAAATAGATATAAACGATTATTTACTCTAAAGTTTAAACCTCCTCAAGATCACATGTGACAATTTAAAATTAAAGAAATACGTATGTGTGTTTTTATTCATGAAATGGATACAATTTATGACTTGTGTAATTTTTCAACAAGCTTTCTATGTAACTGAGATTTCACTTTTTACTATGTAAATGGAATAATGTATAAACTATAAAGTAGGTGAATTATAGGTAAAGTAGCTAAAGTTATAACATCATCTCCTACTAAGAGCTTTTGATAAACAGAATCTTTTAAAAGCCACTTCTTGAACAAAGAGCTGAGAATCCAATGCTACAATTCTCTTGTGCCCTTTAAATATGATGTTATTAAGTATTTTTATCTATAAATGTATGATTTAGTATTTGGGATAATAATTTAATCCCTCAATTATTGGTAAGTTTATTTTAATTTTTGTGATATATGATACAACATATTGTTAACTTAAATATATTGTATCATGTATCACAAAAATAAAAATAAAATTTATAATAATTGAGGGATCAAGTTATCATCCCAAATACCAAATCTATAGATAAAATTAGTTAGTGCCGTTTGGATTAACTTATTTTTAGATGTTTTTGACTTTTAAGTAGTTTTTTAGTTTTGGATATGTTTGGAAAGATTATAAAGTGTTTTTAAGTTTTAAGCACCCACTTAAAAAAAAATTAAAAATTGAAAAGTAGAATAGCATCTACTTGTGATTTTTAACTTTTGACTTATAAATTACTTTCTATAAGCCAACCAAACATGCCCTAATATCATATTTAAAGGGCACGAGAGAATTGTCAGCTCTTTGTTGAAGATGGAGCTTTTAAAACTTTAGCTACTTTTACCAATAATCCACCTACTTTATACATTATTCCAATTCCCAGTTATGAGGACTTTGAGTTATCTGAACTCGTCTTCATATTGGTGCTCAATACTACTCTCAAAATATAACTTAGCTCATATGTTTAAAAACATTTCCTCATCCTCAAGTTTGATATTATTACTCAAAATATTTCTCTTAAAAGAGATGGTACTCAAAACTCCTCATAACTCATTTGGAAATCAAAGTTTCTTCCTCATCTTAAATGTAAAAACATTTACTTTTGGGAATACTTAGTTCCCATATATTCATTTTGAAAATGAAACTCAACTTTACTCATCCTCATACTCAGGTACTCAAGTCTTAAAATAAGCTTTGAAAGATTGTAAAAGACTTCTCAAAATAACTCGAAAGAACTCTTAAGATTTAACTCTTATTTCTACCTTTGAATTTGAATTATGAATTCAAGGTTATGATTCATGTTAAGGATGATCTCTCGATGTTTAGATGTAGTTTAGAGTAGTTAGAATCAACAGGGAGTAAATATATACTTTAAAAGGACTTAGACAGAGCAAATGGCGAAAAAAGGGTGGGGGCAAGCGACCCTAACGCATTGATGGCACGCCGCCCTAGACCCTCTGGCACATCTGAGTTGCGCCACGCCACCCCTCCCCCAGAACTTTCCAACGAATTTTTCTTCTCGTTTTCTGACCCTAACTCGTCAAGAATCAATTTATTTTCTCAAATTTTACTTAGATTCAGTTACCTAATACAAGTACACGAGAATCTACTCAAAAACAACTCTCAAACTTATACTTTTTTCTCAAGAACGAAAGCAATACTTCAAGAACTCAACATTCTAAATCTTATGGATGAAATTCGAATATGTAAATCATGATTGGCATGTGGGTGAACGAACCCCAACACTACGAAAACTTACATATCTTAATTTGGCAAAAATCCTCGACAAATCTCACGAATCTTGATGAACGCCTTGAATCTTTTCTCTTTACTCCTCTTTTTGCTTCTTGAACTCTCTTCTAAAACCCTAAGCATAAATTAGGATTTGTAAAACTGACCCAAATCAGATTTGACCCCAAAATATTTACTAAAAACGTTTTAATCTGAAGGGGTAAGAAAATGTCACGACCCAAAATGGACGTGATGACACTCGTCTTATCCCACAAAGACAAGTCAACCTAAAACTCAACCATTACAATAAAATGCAGAAATTTTTATAATCAACTCAAAAATACCCTAAAAATCTGGTTGTCACGTGTACAAGCCTCTAATGTGTTATAACAAAGTTGAAAGAAAATACATGTTTCAAATGACATTGTTTCTAGAATAAAACAAGATCATAATTAAGGAGAAAGAAGGCCCGCTGAAATGACTAACAGCTACCTCACAAACCTCCACAAGAAGCCTCAGACAAGGAGAAGAGAAAATATCACAAAGGTCCGGGTTAGTAACCTACAAAAAATGTAATAGCAAGGAGTGAGTACCAACCACACGGTACTCAGCAAGTAAACCTCTAAACACAAGCTAAGGGAATAGAATATGGGTACTCCTTACAGCCCAACCGAACCTCCACAACTACAAGTCTACAACGTGCATAAAATCAGCCCAACCTAACAGTTCACAATTTACAAGCACATATCTCAACAACAACATTCTAACAATCACATATGCTCAACAACAAGCTCAATATTTATCAATTACAATTTCCACAAAAAGGCACTCATAATATCAGCAACACACAAGATCAAGTTCATCAAATAGAGGTAATCAAATATCAAGCACTTTCCACACCACCAATAAAACACATATTACATCAAGAATGAAGGATGTCATGGGATGCAATGCAATATGACACCATGAAATGATATGCCTCAGAATACCAAGTACTCTATCAACCGTATATACATGATACTCCTCGGAAATACATCGAGAGTTCATGACCCATGGGGGACTCGCGAGGTCCATATACCGACACGGACGATCTCCACGTGTCTGTGCGGACGATCTCAACGCACTATCATAAATCAAACAAATTTCGCACGGACGATCTCCACGTGCCCAAATTATAATCTTAACATCTCACCATCCCAAGCACGGACGATCTCCACGTGCCCAACTTATACTCAATCTCATGTCAATGCATGTGCAGAATATGATTTCAATAAAAGGGATAATGCATCTCAATCAAATATCAATATGATATGTAATCACCGCAGCTATCACCAGTATACGAGTTCAATAAAGAACACAATCACACATAATAAATCAAGTCAATAATATATCAGTTAATGTCCATATGCTTTGGCATTCTCGGTTTACAATCTGCATTCTATAGTAATAAATTTTCCCTTTATAATAATGTTACTCGTACCAATGCCCGTCACAAACAATTCTCAACACATCACACACAAACAATTAATCATATTGCCTTTTATTACCCCTTTTTTATCATCAGAATTAATCAATGTGGACAAGTTAACCAATAACCAAGTCTCATTGCCCCCAAACACATATTACAAGGAAATACACAAATTCTATACACTTAACAAGGGTTTAGAAATCCACTTGCCTCAAATAGTCGAACAATCACTCAGGGACTTGAGTCTTTCCCTTTAGTTGGACTTCCAAATCAATACAATCTATTCAAATAAATGACCACGATAAGATTTCGAAACTAACAATATTCATATTACTCTATGTCCAACTATACCCAAGAGCTCACCCAAACCTAAAATCAAGTTTTTATATCTTGGTGCCAATTAACATGTCAACTCTCATATTTTCCAAATTTTCAGTGTAGGGTTAAATTCCAATTTCTCCAAATATCATAAAAAAATTATTAAGAACTAATGAAACAATAACACGTCAACTTACTATAGTCAACAATACCCAGATTCCATGCACCCTAAAATATTCCAAATAATTAGAACACCCAAGACCCAATTCCAACTTTAACGTATAGTTACTGGTCATAATTGCTTATTCCAAATTTTTCCAATCAAAATATTCATAACATCACTCAATTTATATATATACATAATCTTATCATTGTAAAATTAGAAACCCTCACTGGCCACCAAAATAACAAATAATAATAATAATAATAATAATTAACTCCTAACAATGAATAAAAGGGAGACTGCACAGCAGCAAACAAATTTGCCAAATTCTTGTAATCTCATGCCCCTCTTTTCATGTAATTCATTCTTACTCAAATAAATGATGGTTGTCAGAATTGTCTCCTCCAACCCCAAAGTAATTGTCGCCACTCCTATCACAATTCATGTGCATCTAATTCCCATTACTATAATACTATTCTATATTCATATGTATTATGCACTAGAATTTATTTCTTATGGATATAGAGGTAAGCCTCTTACCTTGACGCGAACTGTCGAGGTTTCACGACGCTCTGCACAGGTAGTTTCTCCCTTCCTTTCTTTTCTTTTCCTAAATAAAATAATTAGGTATTCAAAGTGGCAAATTACACTAACTTAATCTAATTATATGGATTAAGTGATAAAGGTTATTAAACTAATTATAAACTTGGCCCTTGAGCATTAACTAAAATTAGTTATTTAATAATTAACCACCAATTAATTCACTCTAGTTAAACAAATATTCTAAATTTCCAAAAATGACATTCCAGGTCATTACAGAAAAAGACCAAAATACCTCTCATAATTTCAGGTAACTTTCCTTAACTGGACAGGTCGACTTCAAACGGGGATATCTCCCTCATTCAAACTCGAAACTTAGCAAACTCGGTGGCGTTGGAAAGAGGATTCCAAAATACCCCTCATTATCAGTGTAGTATTAACATGAAATCAACATACGAACTAGAAACCCATAAACTTCAAATGACAATCCATTAGAGTAACTTACTTTGTATGCCACCTTTCTATAACTACAAGTCTACAACAACACACCAGTGTAATCCTACAAAGTGAGATCTAGAAAGGGTTGGTGTATGTAGACCCCTTTCTTTGTTACTAGTATAAGATTTCTTTTTTGATTTTTTCAAAATCCATAAGTTCTCCCCTAGATTTGGGCATTGCCCAATAACATATCAAGTGGGCCTTTTCTGTAAAATGTTGTATGACATATTTGGGCTAATACCAGCTTTTGATCTCTTGCATAAACGACCAATACATTATTTTCATAGCCTGTTATTAGGGAAACTTTACTTTTTAGAAAAAAAATCTATTTGACTTCACAAATCGTGATATTTGTAATTCTTTTTGCATGAAGAATAATATAATTTATCGTTGGGATGCTCATCGAGTGTTTTTTATATTTTTGAGCTTGTTGTTTAGCTATTATATTAGCTTAGCTTTGTTGCTGATTCATCCTTTTTTAGAAGGGTTGTTTCAAAAAAGGATCATTTAAGGCCCAAAGAGAGGTGGCATCTAAAAGGCCCACCAATTAAATCAAAGATCAATAATGGTGTTACATTTAGTAAATTCAATCTATAACTATATACATAGCATTTCGTAGAAGATTTGTGTCAATTGGTTTTCTGACCCAATACAATTTTAAAAAGAAAATTAAATCAAAATTTCTATAGAGTTTCTATTTTTACACATAAATAGTAATAACAAAATATACAAAACAAAAAAGAAATATTGAAAGTTTACTTGCACAAATAATTTTATCGTCCACGATGGAGTGGTAGAGGTGTAGGGCTTAGCCTTATAGTGAGTTGAACGTTGCTCGTACGCATACAATGGAGGCCTTTCCAACTTATCCCATATGTTACCACATTTTGTTTTGTTTTCTAACCACATTTTGTTTTGTTTTCAAACCATATTTTATTTTCTTTTTTTAACCTTCAAGAGACCATTTTTTGGGCCAACCTAGCAGCCCAACTCCATTCTCGCCAAATTCAGCAAACCACCCGACCCAATACCCAGACCAAAAACAACCGTTTCCACTCACGGCGTTTTCATAGAACTCCAACGTCTTAATAGTACGCCATTGATACAACAATTTCAGTAGAGCAGTGCACTCATAGCTTCTTCCGAAAGAAATATTTTCGTCTTCATTTCTTGAGTAAGAAAGAATGGATGAAGTATTTACATTGGTTCACCAAAACCAGTAAGAAAGAATGGATGAAGTATTTACATTGGTTCACCAAAACCTAATCAAATCACTAGCTCATAGGCTTGAACAAGCGGTGAAATGTAACACCCTAGCAACTAAATTTGTTATCGGAACTGGAAAAGTAAGTGTTGGTATTTATTGTAGGTTAGATTTTATTTTTGTTTGTTTTCAGGCCTATCATCGTTTTAAACAAGATCAAATCCCAGTGAAATAGATGAAGACCAGACTTTAACTGTTGGATCATATTTTTATGCATAACTTCTCATTTATGGGGTAAGTATTAAGTATGGTAAGAAAGTTTAATCAGGTCTGATTTTAAAATGTTTAAAGTTTTTTTTTTCAATATCAGGAGCTTTTGCTTGTGCATTGCATAAGAAAATAGGAGATGCTAAGAAGATTGAAAAACTTGAGACTGAAGTTGCCGATCTTAATGAGCATTAAAATAGTGTTGAGGTTACTATGGAAATTTTCACGGAGATGCTAAGAAGATTGAAAAACTTGAGACTGAAATTGCCGAGCATAAAAAAAGTGTTGGGGTTATTATAGAAAATTTTCACAAGTGGAAGCCCGAATTCAATTTGTATACTTCACAAGTGGAAGCCCAGCTTCAATCTATATACACAGGTCAACGTCTATGGAGTAAGTATTAATGCATAAGTTACAGAATTAGTTAAGCGTTTGCCCATAGTTTTGCACTTCTAGTTAAAAAAAATTGTCTGCTATAAAGGGACCAATCAGACCCCCCAATTCTGTTATAAAGACCAACCAGACCCCCTAATTCTGCTATAGAGACAAATTAAACTTCTAATTCTACTATAGTGGCCCAATCAGGCCCTTAATAATTTATTACTATAGTAGCAACTAAGAGAGCTTCGATCGCCGTCAAAACTCTGACGACACGATTTCTTTCGCAATTTCATTTTCATTATTCTTTCATACCTAGCCTTCTTCTTAGAGTAGCCAACTCCATCCTCTGTTGAAAAATTTTCTTAGCAAGATAAGATCAACTGATTTTTTAGGCTCCTTAATGTCACGGACTTAGAGACTTTCTAATGCTCCGTGCGGCTCTTGACAACTTACTCACTATCTTTCAAGATCTTGTAAGCTCAAGAAAGCTCTTTATGCTAAGATCGCTAAGGAAATGAAAAGGAAAGACTTAGAAAGATCAAAAGAGAGTTTTTGAAGAAGGCTTTGTATTAACTTTGGAAGATTGCTTACAACTTTGCTTGCTTGCTTGGTGTCTTTGCAAATGGGTGGCACCTCTATTTATCCTACTCTCCAAGTACTAAAGTGCAATTAATATTTACATGAGAAGTCCCTAAGATATTTACACTTTGGTCCCTAATCTAGAGAATTCTACATTGTCTAGAATTCTCCAAGGTTTTCTTGAAATATCTAAGGTGTTCTAGAGCTTTCCGCAAGCCTCTCTTCCACTCTAGAAACCTCCGTGCCTTCTTGGCTGCAAAATTTTAATGGCAAAGTGGCGGGACGTCACATTAAGCTCCATAATCTCATCATCAACTCTGTCATTTTAGTTCTAGTTGTTGCAACTTTTATTCTAGTTGTTACAATTTTAGTTTCAGCTTGTCCAATTTTGTTCCAGCTTGTCCAACTCTTGTATGTATTTGTGCATTCGTTGTTCCATTTCTTTACATGAACTTGGTCTCGTTTGATAGTAGACCAGTGCGCTACCTGCTATCATATAGATTATGAAATGTTGAATAGTCTTCTCTATGACTTCCTTTTCCTCAATTTGTTTTTTCTGAGTTATAAAAAAATTGTTAATAGTTGATTTGTGGGGGAACGGTTTGACTCTGACTTCCTTTTCCTCAATTTGGTTTTTCTAAGTTATAAAAAAATTGTTAATAGTTGATTTGTGGGGGGACGGTTTGAGCAATGGATCGTTGGAGGTTGGGATGCATGTTGACACCTTTTATCATGGCATAAGCTATAGGCCTTGCTAGTTTCTATATAACCGAATCAATCAATCAAAAAAGGATAACCATAAGAACAGGGCAAGAGGTTTGTTCATGTGCCAATGATATATCTAATGTTAAATTTGGATGACCGAATTGCTTAAATCTATATTTACTGCATAAAAGGAAAAACACGGATAAAATTCGTAATCAACATCACATCATTAGAACATAAAAAATACTTACTTTTAGTTCAACCAACGACATGTTATTTAGCTTCTTTGATTGGTAGACGTGTGAGCTAAGCCGTCAAATACAAAAAAAAAATCTTATTAAACGACCAAACAAAGCCTCCGTCTTTATTTGTCAAACCCCAGCCCCTTTATTATTATTACTAGTAATTAAGTTAAGGGGAACTATAGTATTAGTAACCGAAGTAAAGAACAGCATAAAATTTAATTGGGCGTCGAAACAAATACCAAACAGCGGGTCTAAACCAACAAAAGAAATGGGGCTAAAATATCCGAAAGAAGATTGCGATTTGCGAGAGATTTTGAAGAAATGAGGCTAAGCTTCATTCGACCCATTTCATGTTGCTCTGTTTCATCTCCAGCTACCTCAGTGAAACTTCAAAAACCGCTATTTT